>WEKX01020904.1:0-14601 GCA_013390025.1 Pitta sordida | reverse complement strand
GTGAAGGAGTGACCACGGCTCTCCTACCTAAAGCATTCAGCTGTTACCTAGTGGGCGGTGTTGGAGCGTTAAACTCTTGCAAGTGGTACTACTCGTTCTGATAGTCACCCGTTCTTTGTTTAGGGAATAGAATAATACTATCTCAACCGTTTTCTTGGTCCGAGTTGAATGCCTTTAGTTTTATTAGGTATTTTTGGAAATCACGGAACAAAAGCTTTAGTGGAAGTCATATTTTGAAATGCACCGACAGGGGCTGTTGCGTATCAACTTTATTGTGGATTTCAGTTTACACTTTGGCGATGCCAAGCCGTTAATTTCTCTTGTTCTTAAATTTCACCACTGAAAAGTCCAGTACTGCAGTCTAATCTTCATTCTACTGTTAACTGGATACGAAAAGCATGCTTTTTGCGTTCAGGCATTGAAATAGGCATGCCAGTGCAATATATATAAACCACTTAAAACAAACTGAAGTTCATAGGGTTGAAGATAAACTATATTCCCAAATCAACAATGTGTAATTAATAGAGTAAAAAAGTAGCATCCTGCTCTCGCCCCCTAAAACAGTAACAAACTCTGTGTGAATTACACTTTTGGTTGCTTAGAAAGTTCATGCATACTAGTCCTTCAGTCTTCAAATTACGTTACTCTCTCTTATGCATTTACAGCCAACAGATCTGGAAGAAAGGATTTGTTTTGGAGCTAACTCCTGAGCATTTTGAGATCATTCATCATGAAGTATGTAGTACAGCAATGGCTCAGAGTAACTACCTTGCTATTCATAGCTCAAGCAATTTCTGCAATGGTTCTTCCCAATGCCACGCTCTTAGAGGAACTTTTGGAAAAGTACATGGATGAAGATGGTGAGTGGTGGATCGCCAAGCAGAGAGGGAAAAGGGCTATCACAGACAGTGATATGCAAAGTATCTTGGATCTTCATAATAAATTACGGGGTCAGGTGTATCCACCAGCTTCCAATATGGAATATATGGTAAGGAAAAACTGATAGCAACATGCAGAAAGAAATGTTCTTAGAATAGTTACTGTCACTTTATAAATGCGCATACTTTCAGTCTTAGCTTGCTTTTTTCTCATTTAACATATTTGCAAATTGGGTTTTTTTCTTTCTTTTTTTGGTACAGGGATGAAGTCTGAGATAAAAATGCCTGTTTGTGGACCAAGGGTCATGTTCTATTGGTATTAATGTGTTTAATCTCTCACAGCTTATAAAAATTTAAGTGGTAGTTCCTCAGTGGTAGAGGCCAATTTCCAAAACTGCAGTACTCAAAATAATTGATTGTGATTGTGGTCTAAGAAGTTACCATCTAAGAAGAGTACTGAACTATGAAGTTTCAAAATAATATATATTCTTTCCCATGCTTCTAGGCTGGATGGAATGTCTGAGCTAAATGAAGTTCTTATAACAAGAATGTCTTCTATTTAAGTTGGCATGTATTACTGGAGCCCTCTATGTTTCTGTGTTTAGCAGATTAATAACATAATACATATTTTGTGTTTGTATTTTTTTCCTTAAGAGGTGTCTATCTTTGGATTATTATTAATAGCCTTAAGTCTCCCATGTTTCTGCACTTTGATTTTATGCCATAGTTCAAGTCTAATTTTATCTCTCCTTGCTAAGTAGATCAAATCAGGTCGTGAGAACTTTTAAGAAGTCCAGAGTTTTGACAAGAATGGGCAACTTTAGTTATATCTGCGTCTTTTTTCCTGTGTGCCTGTGGTATATTAGTTGTTTATCTGTTCAGACACCAGAGAAATAGCATTGCTATACGTTGGATTGCTTAAATCAAACATTACAAAGGTTTCATGTCACTTTCCATGACAGATGTTCATATTAATGCTTTTCAAGATGTGGATAACTTTCCGAGTCTGGAGTAGAGTCTCTCAGCTTGGAGATCTGGTTGAATTGTTGTGGAAAAACCATGCTTTTTTAAACCATCCATAGAATCATGAGATAGTTTGAGTTGGATGGGACCTATAAATGTCCTCTAGTCTAACCCCCAGTAAAGGAATTGAACTTCAGTCTACCCATGTGAGTGTTTCTATACTGGACCATGAGCAATCAGAGAATTAATCGCCACCTTTCATCTCCAAACAAAGGGATGATCATACCTGAAATCCCTTTAACCCTTTCAGTTACAATTATTTTCACATATCCTTAAACTTTGTTTTCTGTTGCGACTTTTTCAGATCTTGTGTGATAGAGGTGAACATTTTGTACCCGTTAACTCTGGTTGATTTATTTCTGGAAAACTCAAGAAACAGCTGTGAAGTCTTTTTTGTAAAGTAAGAATAGGGAAGGCTATTGTTTTTCCTTGTTAAAAGACTGCAGAACTTTTTCTCAAGATTCTTTGAAAGCATAGCTATGATTTTTAGTTATGAGCCTTTTCTGATTCCTAATGCCATGCTACATTTGCCTGTCTTATATATCTTGGAAAGAAAAATTTGAATGTACTCACTTTTGACAGTCCTGTTCTTCAGCGGTTCCTTCTGCACTGCACACACTTTGGCTTAGATTCTGTGTTAGGTTTACATCTGGAACAAGACTTTTTGGTTTTGTTATTGTTTTTAGTATTCTCTCCAATGACCTCTGAGCCAGAGTACAAGTAGCACGGAAAAGTGATTACTCAGTTTTAATGTTGAAGACATTTCTCAGAACAGGACAGCAGGTTTCAAGAGGATGAGATTCAATTTTGGCATAATATCCAAGGGGATCAGGGATTAGGATGGACAAGGATTTGCGACCTGTGAATGCAAAGGGTATGTATGAAAGATCTGGTCAGAGGGCTGGATACCTGTTCAGGGACAAGGACCCATGAGAAGGGCATGAAGAGAGGCTGAGATTATAGTCAAGAAGGTGTTGAGAAATCAGCGGTATGAAGGAAAGGAGCCCTTGATGAATAGATGCGGTTAGGGAAAGAACTGGAACTATATGCAGAGAAAATTTGGGAGCAAAGTTTATGGAGGGAGTTTAAGAGCACAGAAATTTGCTACGAGAGGTGATTTTAGAAAGGCTTAATGTGTGAGTGAATGGGGAGGGAGATTTTATCTGGAGGAAAGAGGCAAGAGTGAGTATTGGAAACCCAGAGAGGATAGTTTAGACAAGAGCAGGAGCCACTTTCTCCTTGAACAGAAGGAGTAGATGACAGGATTTCTGATGGTTTGCACATATATTTTTATGATACAGTTTGCAATTTTCCTTTGAATATCTTACCAAAGGTAAATTTCAGACCTCCAGAAGAGGGAAACAATCCCTCTAAATGTTTGCTTGATGTTTATTGAGCTGGATAAGTATCACAGAATATCACAGAATATCACAGAATATTCTGAGTTGGAAGGGACACACAAGGATCATCGAGTCCAACTCTTAACACTGTCTCCCTGGCGGGAATCGAACCCGGGTCTCCCACATGCCAGGTGGGGACACTTACCAGTGTACTAAAGTGGATTTGTACAGTCTTAACTCGACTGTAATCTGCACATAATTATCTGCTGCTTCACCCATTCGTGAAAAATTAATTATTCAGTTATTCATAAGTATTTCCAGTCGATGTATGTGCTGCTGCTCTGCTTCACGGAGGGGCAGTGCCAGTGCTTCCCGTGGGGCGGGACTGGCATGACCTCGTTGGGTGGGCAGGTGCTGCCGCTCTCTTGCTGGGAATAGCCACAGATAGCTCTCTTATGAGTGTTGCGGAGGTTACGTGGCATTTGTAGTCCTGCACAGGGATGCATCAGTGCTGGCTGCCCCGGCTGCCCTGGGCCCTGAGCACGCACTGAAACCCAGCAGGCTCATGAGAAGTCACACCCTCTCCTGTCATTCTAAGCGTAGGCGGGTCCCTGTTGATACATAGCCCTAGGGAAAGTGCTCCCGCAGTGCTGTACTGTCCTCCACGTGGACTGCAGCTGGAGCTACTGTCCGCTTTCTGCCTCTGCCGCACTCGCCTGTGTGTACTCTCAAGGCATTGTCCCTTTGTCCCCACCAGCACTTTTCCGAGGAGCGCCTGCGAATTGTGAGTGGGGTCTGCCTGTGTGCATGTGCATCTGTATGTCTGTGTGTTACTGTTTCCATGGCTACAGGCGGGGGAGGCGATACTGACCTGTGGATGTATTGTAGCCGCCACAGTTAAAGGGAAAAAACCTCCACCACCAATGCCACCTGCCCTCGTAAGGGATCTTGGGGTGTCACAGTGTTGCAGTTACAAGTGTTCCCAAGCTCCAAGACCACCTGTGTCATGGGCCCGCAGCGAACCGAGCCAGTGGACACCAGGGTCATCCCGGCGGACTGCAGCCTCCTCCAGGGACACTGTCCAAGCGTGCGTCGCCCCCGTTCCCTGCTGCAGCCCTGGGACAAGCGTCCCCACCGTGGTGGCAATGCAAGCATGTGTGGTGGCAGCGGCATGGTGGTGGCAAAAGGAGCAGCGTGGCCAAAGAGAAGCCCAGGGATTCCCTGGGGGTCTGCCCAGTCAGAGAGGGCTCAGAAACAGTTCCCTTTGCTCCCCTGTGCTGTGAGAGGCTGTGGGGAGGTTCCGAAAATGCTCCCCAGCACTCTGCATTGGCGGGAGGCGGAGCGATGAGCATGGCCTATATGTACAGTAATAACGTGCCAGTATTCGTGGATTTGTGGGACCTGCTGGAGACCCGCAATCCACAAATAGGGAGGTATGACTGTATTACTGAAATAGTTTTGTCTACTTTTGGTATGCTTGATTAGTACAGACATGCTGAAAAAAAATCTGCTACGGACATAGTCATATCCCTTTGTACTAGTAAAACCTCTTGTAAATAGAGCTAGTTCTGCTTGAGGAAGTGAAGTTTTATGTCTCATGGCATCTGAATGGAGGTGATTAAGGTGCAGGTGCTTCACTTGTACACCTGTGTCTCTATAAGTCTGTCATATATGTAGCTGAGAAGTTTTAAGAGTGCTTGGAGCTGAGAAGGTAAGTGGAAGCTGCATGCTCTCGTTGTGTTGTTAGTCTGTAACATCTAGGGTAACCTAACAGGCAGCTCTGGCTGAAATGCTTCTTTTCTGCCCCTGTCAATGGAAAATACCAGTGTTGGTGATGAGAGTGATCCAAGAATTTAAAGAATCAGATTTTATATTTAATTTGTTGTTGTTGTTTCATTCTGAGTCATGAAGCTTGTTCCCTACATGGCTGAATCAGATGAGTACTAGTGCTGATAGAAGAGTGGGAATGCATAGCTAAGAAATAAGTGGGATGGAGAATCACACTTAGAGTAGGAGCTATTGCTTATATGACTTAACTTGAAAAGTCCAGCCTTATCCTTGAGATAAGGTCTCACTCTACAAAAAAAAAAAAAAAGAAGAAGTTTGAATTACAGGTATTCTGTACAGCTATACACTCTTCTAATATGCCTTGAAAAAGGAAAGGGTACTGGGCTATCACAGTTAAGAGACCTGAAGTTATTAGCTTCAGTAAGATTCACAGTAGATAGGTCTAATGAACAAAATGTTCTCATGTCTGGCTGACCTTACTGGAAGAAGAGTTCATTTTCCCAAGTGATGTGGTTCTGGTGGTGAGCAGTAGTGAATTCCTAGGGTAAAAGGATAAGAATAGAGCATGTGAACAGAGGGACTTCTGCAATGAAAGCCCCCAGTCTCCAGCAAACAGCAACTTAGGGACTTCCTAACTCTGGTGTACTTTATTGTGTCTGATGGAATAATCTCAGGAAGTCCCAGATGGAATTTTTTGTTAATTTAAATGCTTTTGAGTTCATTTAGTTCCTTTGTATTCTTTGAATCCATGGAATCAAGTTGCAATGCTCTATAAATTTAATTATGTACTGTATGAAAAAGTCCTTTTGTATTTTTTTTTTACTTTAAACTTGTTCTTCTATTTGATATCTTATTTTACTTTATTGTCAGAATAGTGGTCACATGGCTTTCAGCTGGAGAATCGTGCTTCCCTTACTTGAAAACTGTTCTATCTGAAAGGCTGTTCCATTTTGCTTTCTTTCTCTATCTGCTGTGGTTCTCTTGTTTTCTTTTTAGTTCAAAGAGAACAAACCAAACTGCAAAATACTGCAAATTGATGTAGTTGTATTTATTTTCTTATCTTCATTTCCTAACTATTTGTAACTTTCTTTTAGTTTTTGACTGACTGGACAAAAACCAACATTTTTCACAGAGCTATTCACAATGACTTCAAGATCTTTCTAATGTGCTAAGAGGTCATTTACTACATTACAGTGTATGTCAGTATGTGTCAGTGGAGATTACAGTGGCTGTAATCTCCAGCTATGTCCTCATTATATTGTATGTGTTCACACTGAATGGTGTCTATAATTTTGCTTTCCAATCACTTAGTATTAATGAGTCTCATATCTTTATATTTTATTTTTCCTGTGTTGTTTTTAACTACCTTAAGGGCTGAATATTATCTTGCAAGCCAATTTCTTTGGCTATTGTGGTGAAGTTATACAGCAGAGGACAGCGAACGCATCTTGAAGGGAATCTGAAGAATCATTTCATATTATTTAATCTTTTTTCTGTCATTTATCACTTTTTTTTTAATCACATGATAGCTTAATTTTATTTGTTTATTAGTTTTTAGATAACTTAGGGACTCTGTTGAAAATGAAACTGCCCTTAATCCTTTTCCATGTATTGACACCTTCAAAGTCTGTTTGGGAAGAATTCATATTATCTGTATACGTATTTCAATTTCTTTTTTAACCTGTCCTATGAAATGATTCCAGTGGAAGTCAGTTTTTATTCTGCAGTTTCTTGGGGTCTATTAGAAGCCTTTTAAAATATTAACAGTCGTGCTGGTTTTGTTCATGTGGTAACAAGGCCATCTGTACGGGTGTTAGATGGTGAGTTGGACTAAATGATCCTTGTGGGTCCCTTCCAACTCATAATACTCTGTGATTCTGTGATTTAAGAGAGATAGTGGACCACACAATAATTCAGAAGTTTCATGATCAGGTGATTCCAGGATATTCTCTGGTCCTGACAATCTGATACTGTCTGTATTTTCAGTTTCAGCTAATGTTTCTTGAGTCTGCTATGACTTCCAACTCTTGTCTTGTTTCTTTCTCCAGAAGAATTTTCTCCAGAAGAATTATGGTGAGAGAAAGTGCATAAGCTCCTCTGTAGGGAACGAACAGTAGTGCAATAAATTCAGTTAACTCCTCTGCAGTGGCCTTTATATGACCTTCTGACTGCATGTTGGATCATTTTTTCCTAGACCTCTTCCGTTAATGCTGAGAGAGTTTTTGGGTTGTCAACATTATAACTCAAATAGTAAAAAGAATCTTTCTTGAGATTATGATGAACAGTTTGTTATGAAAATGCATAGCAGATGTATGCTATGTACAGTTATACCCCCTCACTCGTGAGGAACGGGACAGGCCACAGGTCTCGTGAAACGCTAAACTCGCAAAGAAGTGCAGGTTGTTAATATGCAGGCCATGCCCATTGCCCCACCCCCCGCCACTCTGGAGCACTGTGGACAATTTTTCGCTCCTTCTCATGGTCTGTCTCAGCACGGAGAGACACAGGGGAGCAAAGGGAACCGTTTCTGAGTGGCTGCTGTGACTGTGTGTGCGCGAAGCCCAAACCCTGTGCTGCTGCTCCCCCCACCCAGACCCCTGGCCCGGCCTGGCCCCAGTGCTCGCTCTGGCTCCAGGGACCCTGCGCACCTGTACAATCTTCTACAGGCACTTTAAAGAATATTCAGATTAAAATATTTATTTGGTATAGCTGTGTGATTCTTTGAGACAATTATGGATGTGTATCTGGCAGGAACATTGGATCCATATTTGGTTCACAGAGGGAAAAAAAATTCATAGTTTTTGTTGGTGTAATGCCTCTGAAGGCCTTAATTTGAAAACCTCAATAGTGATGTGTTGAAGTAGTCATATTGTATACAGTCAGCTCTCTTCCACTTCGTGCGCCCCAGATAGCAGCTTCACATCTTTGNAGCAGCTTCATATCTTTGTGGTGTGATTTTTCAGCGATTAAGGAGGCCCATTTCGAGACTGCGTCTGCGTGACCTGACATGCATGAGTAGTCAAATTAGGCAGTCATGAATATTCAAATCAACCGCCATGCCGTGCAACCGGGACCATGGGTGCACTACTCTGCCTGCACCGCGCCCACCCTGCGTTGCCCACCCCGGCTCCATTCCCATTCTGTGACGCCCACCCCAGCTCAGCTCCCATCCTGTGGCGCCCACCCCAGCTCGACAGTGCTGAAACAGCGCCGGAGTGCCAGGGAGCCTGTCACGGTCCACCCAGATAGGCTGGAGGCATGATGGTTCTTTTGCTGGATCTCAAAGTGTGAAAGAAATCCCAGACAGAGGGGTTAGCTTTGGTCAAACAGTGAAGCTTTATTATCCCGTAAAGCAGGAATGTGATAGAAGAAAGTGAGATAGGAAAGGTAAAGAGAAAGGGACAGAGAAAAGAGTTCAATAGCTACCACCAGACAGTCAAGTCCTCAAGACGTCCCCATAGATCGTCGTCGATGCAGGGTGGGAGAAGCTTCCAAAGTCCAGTTGCTAAGAGACCATCTTTGTACTAGATGTCACCCCTCGCCTCCCCTCTTCTGTTCCGATCNTCGATGTAGGGTGGGAGAAGCTTCCAAAGTCCAGTTGCTAAGAGACCATCTTTGTACTAGATGTCACCCCTCGCCCCCCCTCTTCTGTTCCGATCTGTCCTTCTCTGCCACATATGTCTGAGGAAGTGCCCAAGGCAAGGTCAGTTTCAAGTGGACTTTTGCCAGGAAGTGTATTTTCGTTTTGCAGTGACAGGGCTGTATGCATATCTTGTCCTGTCTCTGAAAGCTGGTGAGAAAGCCTCAGCATATCTTGTACCACACAGTACAAGATATGTACCTGTGGCCTCACTGGAGGCCAGGAAGAGGGTCACAGCATATCTTGTCTCTTCCCCTGGATAACGTAGGAGAGACGGCATATCTTGTTCCACATAGTCCCTTCTCTGTGATATCAGCACTCTGGTTCTCCCTTAGCTTGGGAGNGCATGAATAGTCAAATTAGGCAGTCATGAATATTCAAATCAACCGTCGTGCCACTGGGACCATGGGTGCACTGCTCTGCCTGCACCACACCCACCCCGCGTTTCCCACCCCGGCTCCATTCCCATTCTGTGGCGCCCACCCCAGCTCAGTTCCTGTCCTGTGGCGCCCGCCCCAGCTCGACAGTGCTGAAACAGCGCCGGAGTGCCAGGGGGCCTGTCACGGTCCACCAAGATAGGCAGGAGGCATGATAGTTCGTTTGCTGGATTCCAAAGTGTAAAAGAAATCCTGGACAGAGGGGTTAGCTTTGGTCAAACAGTGAAGCTTTATTATTCCGTAAAGCAGGAACGTGATAGAAGAAAGTGAGATAGGAAAGGTAAAGAGAAAGGGAGAGAGAAAAGAGTTCAATAGCTACCACCAGACAATTGAGTCCTCAAGGCGTCCCCATAGATCGTCGTCGATGTAGGGTGGGAGAAGCTTCCAAAGTCCAGTTGCTAAGAGACCATCTTTGTACTAGATGTCACCCCTCGCCCCCCCTCTTCTGTTCCGATCTGTCCTTCTCTGCCACATATGTCTGAGGAAGTGTCCAAGGCAAGGTCAGTTTCGAGTGGACTTTTGCCAGGAAGTGTGTTTTCGTTTTGCAGTGACAAGGCTGTCTCTGAAAGCTGGTGAGAAAGCCTCAGCATATTTGTACCACACAGTACAAGATATGTACCTGTGGCCTCACTGGAGGCCAGGAAGAGGGTCACAGCATATCTTGTCTCTTCCCGTGGATAACATAGGAGAGACGGCATGTCTTGTTCCACATAGTCCCTTCTCTGTGATATCAGCACTCTGGTTCTCCCTTAGCTTGGGAGCATCACTGGCAGGCCAAACCCTTCTCAAGACCTTAGCCTCAGTTTTTGGGGTATATTGTCCAAGTCTGATGACAACATTGAGACAATATTCCTCTTCTGACTGACTCTTACAGGGCTGTGCGAGGGCGTGGGGCAAAGTTGCATGTTAATGAGCTGCCGTTCTACGCAGAGGGCTTTGTGGGGGAGGAACCAGACATGCGGTACTGTGGTATCGGAGACCCAACTGTAATTCCTTTCAAAATCATTACTGCCTTGTGACTTATAGGGGACCTGATATTTTGGAACTCTTAAAAGATTTGCCTCTCCATTTCAGTAACTTGAGGAACATTTCAGAAGAAGAAAACTAAGAAATTGAAGACTGTAGATAATTCTCATTTAGATTTTACTTAATTTTTCTGCAGGCAAATTCCAGCAATATTTAAATAGAAACCAGTGGACTTTGGATTGTTTGAACCCACTAACGGATAGAGCTCTTGAATAGATAATAGTAAAATGTTATTCATGGCATCATAGTGATGCAACAGGGTCTGAAATAATTTTTTTTGCTATTTTGTGATGATGATCCCAGCTGAGATTTTTTTCAGTTGTATTCAGTATTCTTAGGAGAACTGAAACAGCATTAGGAAACATAAAGGAAGGCTTGTAGTGGGCATACACGTTTTCGTGAATTTTTCTGTTCTGAAGTACCCTGTTAAATTTCCTAGACCTTTCTGACAATTTTTGATGTCTCTGTTTAGTGTATTTTATCCATCTTGCCAAAACTCTTCAGGGATGCTTGATTAAAAACAATTCATCTTCCTTTCTGAGCAGAGGAGTTTGGTTTGTGGAATTCCTTAAGTGACTGAAGAGCACTTTGGGTGCCAAGAACAGAGCAGCTCTATTCAGTGTGAACCTGTCTGCTTTTCCTCTGGTTTTCCACTTTTCTGCTCCACTTCAAAGTTTAGTGGAAATGCTTCAGCTCCTTTGCCTGTGCTCAAAGGACACAGTGACGTTGACTTATCCTCTTATTCTCTCTGGCAGTTTTAGCAAAGGATTGTTGGTGAAGTGGCCAAGAAAAAAAGTGGATAAGTCCATGGTATGACTTTTATTGATGTAATGCCAACAACAACTAAGCAACTCCAAGAAACTCAAAGTGGAAAGTAGCAGAAAGGCTCACTGTCTCAAAATTTAAGGAAGCCTTCCCAAAATAAAATTATTAGCAACACAGGACAGACACTGTTCATCTTTTATTTTTGCTGTCAGAGAAGTTCTTCAACCCCCATGTCAAAAAAGATCATTAACTATTAATCAATAATAGCAGAATCAAAGTTTAAATGCAAAATATGAATTGAACACAGAAAAATATCAATTAAATTTATAAAAGTTACTCCATGTAGCCTGTCATTTTCATGATATGTCATTTTCATGAATCTTCCTTAACTTCTCATTTTATTGAAATGTTATATGTGATTTTATACTGTCATCTGTAAATATCGTCTTCTGCCTTAGTTTCGGCGTAAGTAGAGAGACTATCCTAGAAAAAGCCCAATTCATTAAAAAAAACTATCCTCTATCCATGTAGAGCAGGACAAATTGCATTGTATTATGAAACAAGGTAAGTTTCTTAAAATGAGACTGTTACATCCAGAATCTGGTTGCCTGAGAAATATCACAATGTACTTGTCCTGAATTCCCAGTTGGATCTTCAAATGATTAGGAATTCCTTTAACACATTTTTCAACTCTCTTTTTTTAGATTTTATTTGAACATATTCCTGACAGTAGTGCCAAGTCACGTGTGATCAATGGATGCTCTCTGGCATCAGTTTACTTATGTCAAATCACAGTGGTCATCTTTTAAAAGCATTTACTGTGACACATATTTGAGATACCACAGCTAATTCCTGTTCAAAGCCCAGGAAATTCTGTAGCATCTCTAAACTGCTGTGTGAAAGCAATCAGTTACAACTAGTTTATCCTGGTAATCACTACCAGGATTTGAGGTAAGGACTTGTTCTCTGGTCAGTTTGCGATTAGCTATAAATATTTATGAATACTATTTGTAATGAATGCATGTAATTCATAATTTGACAGTGGACAAAGTAGAGAAATCAAGATCAGTTTTTATGCTGTTGATTCTCTTCTATTCCTGTTAAAATATAGAATGAATAGATGATTTTTACTCATATTCTAATAGAAAGTCTTAATGCACTGCTTTTAAGAAGTAGCAAAGTAAATGCGCTGTTTCAGAACGCCTTGGAAAGCTGAATATTTCAGCAAGGTTTTTTTTAACATGCTTGGAGTACACACAGTCATGGCTGCTGGTTCCTGTTCCTGGTTTTAGTTTTAGTACGCAAAAAGTTCAAACTCATGAAGCTGTAATAGGGAGATGCTTCTAAATATTAGTACAATTTTTTCAGGTTTTGAGAACAATATTTTTTGCCTTATACTGCTTTTCTGCTTCCAGGAAAAGGATGCAGTTTTCCTGCTTTTTACTCTTTTCCAAAAGAGTAGCTGAGACCTCAAGGTCTATTCAGTGACCTCTGCCCAGTTCAAAGCTCCATAAACTCCTGTCTGCCACATGGTAGCATGTAAGTCCTTTACCATTTAATTTCTAGACAGGTAGCAGTTCTCCAGGAGAAAATGGATGTCTATCTGTATTGGTAGAGGAAAGTTTGACAATATTAGCTATTCTCTTCCTTTGTGCTTAAAGGAAATGTCAGTACTAGTTAGTATTGTTGGTTTTGTATTTTCAAGGGGAGTTGCCTGGGGTTCAGTACTCCTGAGTTTTTGTGGTCACTGCTGTATAAGGGACCTCAGGCTAGAGGCAGGACACATTTTTTTCCAAATTCTAGTGACTCAAGGTAAGCATGTCAATTGAGTAAAAGTTACTTTTCAGATGTGCTCATTTTCATCAGTTTCCATGTAATTCCTTCAGCAACTTTGTACCGATGAAAATGCCTCACCCAAGCATGACTGAAAGACCAACTGATGAAAACTGCCAATGTATGTTTGTCAAGAAGAGATCACGGGAAAGCAATCTATTTTACTGTTTTAATGGCCCAGTAATTAACTGACATAATGTGTCAGAGGAAAGTATTAGATGTCGTATTTTGACTCTGGAAAGGCCTTGACACTCACTACCTGACATTATTTTGAGAGAAAGTGGACAGAAACTCCCTATTAAACAGGGAGAAGAGGGAAGGTGTTGATGCTGTTGGAGCCCATTGATTTTTGGTTCAGTCTTGGGTTGTGGCTTCTGAGAGCAAAGAATACACCTGAAAACTGCAGAGTATATATGCATATACAAAACACAGAGTATGGGCACAGCGTGGGGTTTTTTTAAGGAACATGATCAAAACGAGAACCTGAGAAGTAGAAGTAGTGGCCTGAAATCAGCAGGGTGAAATATAACTGCAAGATATGCAATAAGGAAGAAATCAAACAGGTAACATACGAGGCATAAAATGTAGAGGTAAAACTACAATAAAAAGATGCAGAAGTTGCACTGAATTGACAAAATAATATGAGGCAGCAATCTTTGAAAGGAATCTGTGTGTAAAACCGATGAGACCCTGTCTGAAATGCAGTGTCCGTTTTTTCTAATTTTTTAAGAATGGTCTAGCCGTTCTTGAGAGAATGAAAGAGATTAATGGGACTGGTTATAAAGCCAGAATATGTGCTTTATGAAATTATTGAAGGAATGAAGAAGTTAAATTTCATTAGTCTCATAAATAGATAAAAGTTGCTACAGGAAAGAAAATGATTTCTTTTTTCTTCGCAATAAAATATCAGCTAGCATTGTGGGGCGGAAGGTTTAGGTCGCATACTGAGGAAATCCTCTTTACTCTTACAGTCATAAAACTCTAGAAGAATGTTACAGAAAATATTCTGAAAATACTGTTATTTATTCTAATTTACTGAAAATGTGGGTAATACATATATATTTGGCTCAGTGCAAGAGGCTAGATAGACTACAGTCAGGATCAGTCTCTTGAAGTAATTTTCAACCATACCTTAGTCATTTTGGGCTGGTGCCATGCAAGTTATTCAAATTCCTAACTCTGTTTCTGGCATATTACCTTATGGTAGATTTTTCATTCTATGTTTCATCTTTCCTTTTTTCCCTTTCGGTGTTGTTAGTCTTATAGAATACACTGGATTCTTTTAAAATGTAAATAAATACCCATACTGTCTTGTGGTATTTACTTTACCACTCTTTCCCTATATTTAGAATGTATACAGCAACGAGGTATTTATATTATGCCATGGTAAATGTTTTCTTTCAGTGGTGTCCCCTGTACTTATTTTTCCATCTTTACTGAGTTTAAATTTTAGCACTTCTTAAATTTCCATATAGTCTTAATTCCATATGATTATTTCTGCTTTCCAATGTATATGAACATCTCTCCAGTTAAAACATTAGCACTGTATTTTTTTTTTATTATTATTTTTACTGAAAAATATTTTTTGAGCTACTGGACTTTGCATCCATTTGGTGTAAATTTTGGACTCCTATGCTGGTGTGCCTTGGGTGAGAATATACTCTTGATTTCTGTGATTCTGTGTGATTCTGTGATTTATCACTCACACAACACGCATGGTGGGATCCGTCTCACCAAGCTTTTGATGTCTGTGATGTAGATGTCTGGATTTAAGCCACTCTCCTTTATCATTAGTAAAGAAAAATAAGAATTTTCAATACAGTTTATCTCAGTTAAACGTTGGTAACTATGTGTCGTGGTTTGACCCTGGC
>WEKX01020903.1:2745-22544 GCA_013390025.1 Pitta sordida | reverse complement strand
TAGAGGGGGCAGTGCCGGAGCGGTGTAGGACTGGGGGACACGAGAGCGGGGGTCCCGGAGAAGGAGTAGGAGCGGTGGATGTCCCACGGCGGCTGGAGAGCGCAGCTGAAGCGCCGAGGGACCGTGGCTGTTTGGCACGACGGGAACAGAGAAAGGTTGAGAAGTCCTGACCAAAGGCTGGCTTTGGGGGAGGCTGGAAGCAGAAACCTGTCCGATGCCTGCACGCAGAAATGCCCCCATCGAGCCCCTCCGGGGCCTGTTCGCAGCCTTTGCCCATCGCTCCGACCCTTGCAACAAGTGGATGTCACTGGAATGGGAGGGCTGCAGTGCCAGAGCGTTGTCAGCTCAGGGTCGGGCGCAGGGGCTGCTCTGGGAGATGGGAGCCAGGATGCAGGGGCTGCAGGGACGGCTGGAGTGCCCCAGCATGTAGGGCCAGGCTAGTGTAGCTCCAGCAGCACATGTAAGTGCTGGGAAGAGCCGTCCTATGGATGTCCTGCAGTCCAGCATTGCAGCCGTGGAGCAATGTCTGGAAAGGCATCATACTTCTGTTTCAGGACTCAATGGAGGGCTTGGAGGTCAACCAATCTGGGGCATTATCTGTTACTTTCCAGCGTTTTTGAAAGTTGTTTTCTTTCAATTGTCACACCTCTTTTTTGGGATAATGTTGTTTTGGGGATTTTTTTTAAGAGATTTATACTGTTCCCTTGGTGATATTTTCAAGGGCCTTGGCCGGGAAGAAATTGATTGTTTGAGGGGAAAAGGCTGCCAAATGCACCAAGTCAAAAACAAAAAGGGGGTTTGTTTATTTTGCTAAATTGATCCAGTTCTAGTAATCTGAAGTCCTTCACTGTTACCAAAGGCAGTTTCTGAAACTGTACTTTGCAAGTTCATATTGTTCTTTAAATATCTCACAAACAGCTGCCTAAAGATTATTTTTATCCAAGATTTTTTGGCTATGATGTGTTTGTTTTTTTTTAATATTTCTGCTTTAACTGTTTTCAAACTAGAGATAGAAAGTAACTTCTTCATAGTCAAATATGTCTTCTTTCAAAGATTGTGTATTACTAAAATTGTCCTAAAAACTGCCTAAAATCGGGTAAGAATAGTGTTTATTAATTTGTAAATCACAACACAGACTAATATTAGAGTCAGATCTAAGCCTAGTGATAACCACTTTTTATTTTCCATACATATATTTAGAAATAGGTAATTTTTTTTTTAATGTGACTGAAATTGCATCTGAAGAAAGTTAACAGCTATAGAAATGTTGAATCTCATGCTTAGTGTGGCACATGGATGCTGTGGAACTCATGTGGTGTGTCCAAAGTTTCCTAAAGTCTGTTGAAATCCAGGTTCAACAAGTCTGTTGAAATCTGGCAGGTTCAGATGAGATGCTAAAATGGAAGCTCAACCCTATGTCAGTGGCCATTCAGATCTTTTTTTTTTTTTCTTCAACATTAATCTGAGTATACTGTAACTCTGGTTGCTGTACCAGTCACTATCTCTCAGTAAGTCCTTCAAATGTCCTTATCATCCTATGGCAACATTCCACCAAATGTATGTATAGTAATACTTCACCCTTTGTGAGGAAGGGGTGTTGTCAGGGTCTTGTGAAATGTTGAATTTGCAAACATGTGTGGGTCATTAATATGCACACAGGCCACACTTATTGCTCCACCCCCAGACAATCAGGAGAACTGGGGAGTGTTTTCCGCTCCTCCCCACGGGCTCTCACAGCACAGAGGAGCAAAGGGCAGGGTTTCTGAGCCCTCTCTGCCTGAGGAGACTCCCTGGAGAATCCCTGAGCTTCTCTTCTGCCATGTTGTTACTTTCTCAGCTGCTGCCAGGCTGCTGCCACCGCTTACACTTGCACTGCCTCTGCAGTGGGGAAGCTCTGGGACTGCAGTGGAGAAGGGGTCTCTCGGAGCTCTGATCAGCGCTCTTGGAGCCTGGGAAACTTTAACTTGTGGGCACATCCCACCGCTGCCCCATCCCAGCACACAGCATTTGCCTCACCACTGCTGAGGCCAGCCCAGCCCCACTTTCGTGGGGCAGTTTTCCTGGGGCTATGTAATCACCAGGTGCGCCGCACGTGCAGTCCCCAGACACAAGACTGCATTGTCTTCCCTGCCTGTAACCATGGAAACAGTAACATGTGCCCAGCAGGGGTCAGTCCCTCGGCTGGGCTTAGAGTAACAGGGGGCGCGACTTGTGGCTGTGCTGCACTGGGTCTCAGCGGCCATCCGGGGCATACCATGGCATGAGTCTTCCACTGTAGGGACCAAGCATGGAGACACACAGGAGTGGGGCAGGGATCAGGGCACGGCGCTGCAGGATCATAAATGCCACGGGAGCGAGAGGCACCGCACGCCCTCCCCACGGGGCCGGGCCAGTCCCGCCCCACAGGGAGTGCCGGCACCACCCCTAGGCAAAGCAGAGGCACTGCACATGCATTGGCCGGGAAGCTCCATGAATCACTGAGGCAGATTTGCAAGAAAAATTTCTCACAAACCAGTGAGATTGCAATGGAGGGGTTGCAATGCAGTGAGAGATTACTGTAGTTTATATACACACTTATGTATTTTAGGGATACATATAACACTTGTAATCAATGATCAATCTTAAATGTAACTAAAAGAATTCAACCAAGTAACCTCTCCTCTGTTGAGATTTAGTGATTCCAAAAAAGTTAGTCTAGACGTGCATGAAAAAAATGGATCAAGAGTTTTGAAATCTTCCAGTGCTAGTCAGAAATTGTCAAGCAAAACTTTAGTCTCAAACTCAAAAGCTCAGTAACTATTTTCAATTCTACTCCTCTTCCCCAATATCTTCTGACGTAAAGTTAATTAGGTAAAATTTCAAGCTAAACAGGCTTTTTTTTTCCTATGCAAAAATATAAAAATAAATCAAATATGGCTTTAGAGTAGAAACATGGAATCAATTCCCCGTCTTAATAGGATTTAAGTACAGGTATATAGTTGAAGAATAATTTAGGAAATGTTGTCATTTTCATGAACTGCTGTTCATCAGTCTGATAATTCTGCATCTTCATATGCCTCAGAAATATCAGGTTGGTTTTTTTTTTTTTAAAGCAAGTCTTTTGGTGGAACTGTCATTTACTGTATAATTTAATACGACCGTGATTAGAGTCTACCTAGGTTATTAAGCAGCCTTCACCCAAGAAATACAATATCTTTATTATTAAACTCAGTTGCTAAAATGGAGCTATCCACCACAGCCTTTAGAGTTGATGCAGACCCAGATAAATTTATATATAACTGTTAATTAGTGCAGCTTTAGCAGTGCTAAACCTCTTCACCATTACCTGGGTATTTCTGAAGTTCCTGCTAGGGCGGCTCCTTCTACTTATGTCCAACAGGAAAGACTCCCAGAAATTGTTTCAAAATTCATGTTTAAGTAGGGACCACCCTTATTATTCCTTCTACCACATTTATTCATCTGTGTGACTGCCCTCCCTTGAATAAGGAGAATCTCCCCGTGATTCCCTTTAATTTTGTGAAAACTGGTGGTGGTGGGGAGGATAGAGAGAAGATTTTTTTAGGCTGCGCATTTTTTCTCTTTTCCAGAAATGGAATTGCCTGACTAAGATATTGTGTTATTTTCAGATATTTTGCCAAAAAAATTCACAACCCAAAACAAAAAATGTGATTACACTCTCTTGCTAATTGTGTGACACTCAAGCTTTTNCCCTCTCTGCCTGAGGAGACTCCCTGGAGAATCCCTGAGCTTCTCTTCTGCCATGTTGTTACTTTCTCAGCTGCTGCCAGGCTGCTGCCACCGCTTACACTTGCACTGCCTCTGCAGTGGGGAAGCTCTGGGACTGCAGTGGAGAAGGGGTCTCTCGGAGCTCTGATCAGCGCTCTTGGAGCCTGGGAAACTTTAACTTGTGGGCACATCCCACCGCTGCCCCATCCCAGCACACAGCATTTGCCTCACCACTGCTGAGGCCAGCCCAGCCCCACTTTCGTGGGGCAGTTTTCCTGGGGCTATGTAATCACCAGGTGCGCCGCACGTGCAGTCCCCAGACACAAGACTGCATTGTCTTCCCTGCCTGTAACCATGGAAACAGTAACATGTGCCCAGCAGGGGTCAGTCCCTCGGCTGGGCTTAGAGTAACAGGGGGCGCGACTTGTGGCTGTGCTGCACTGGGTCTCAGCGGCCATCCGGGGCATACCATGGCATGAGTCTTCCACTGTAGGGACCAAGCATGGAGACACACAGGAGTGGGGCAGGGATCAGGGCACGGCGCTGCAGGATCATAAATGCCACGGGAGCGAGAGGCACCGCACGCCCTCCCCACGGGGCCGGGCCAGTCCCGCCCCACAGGGAGTGCCGGCACCACCCCTAGGCAAAGCAGAGGCACTGCACATGCATTGGCCGGGAAGCTCCATGAATCACTGAGGCAGATTTGCAAGAAAAATTTCTCACAAACCAGTGAGATTGCAATGGAGGGGTTGCAATGCAGTGAGAGATTACTGTAGTTTATATACACACTTATGTATTTTAGGGATACATATAAAACTNCTTTCGTGGGGCAGTTTTCCTGGGGCTATGTAATCACCAGGTGCGCCGCACGTGCAGTCCCCAGACACAAGACTGCATTGTCTTCCCTGCCTGTAACCATGGAAACAGTAACATGTGCCCAGCAGGGGTCAGTCCCTCGGCTGGGCTTAGAGTAACAGGGGGCGCGACTTGTGGCTGTGCTGCACTGGGTCTCAGCGGCCATCCGGGGCATACCATGGCATGAGTCTTCCACTGTAGGGACCAAGCATGGAGACACACAGGAGTGGGGCAGGGATCAGGGCACGGCGCTGCAGGATCATAAATGCCACGGGAGCGAGAGGCACCGCACGCCCTCCCCACGGGGCCGGGCCAGTCCCGCCCCACAGGGAGTGCCGGCACCACCCCTAGGCAAAGCAGAGGCACTGCACATGCATTGGCCGGGAAGCTCCATGAATCACTGAGGCAGATTTGCAAGAAAAATTTCTCACAAACCAGTGAGATTGCAATGGAGGGGTTGCAATGCAGTGAGAGATTACTGTAGTTTATATACACACTTATGTATTTTAGGGATACATATAACACTTGTAATCAATGATCAATCTTAAATGTAACTAAAAGAATTCAACCAAGTAACCTCTCCTCTGTTGAGATTTAGTGATTCCAAAAAAGTTAGTCTAGACGTGCATGAAAAAAATGGATCAAGAGTTTTGAAATCTTCCAGTGCTAGTCAGAAATTGTCAAGCAAAACTTTAGTCTCAAACTCAAAAGCTCAGTAACTATTTTCAATTCTACTCCTCTTCCCCAATATCTTCTGACGTAAAGTTAATTAGGTAAAATTTCAAGCTAAACAGGCTTTTTTTTTCCTATGCAAAAATATAAAAATAAATCAAATATGGCTTTAGAGTAGAAACATGGAATCAATTCCCCGTCTTAATAGGATTTAAGTACAGGTATATAGTTGAAGAATAATTTAGGAAATGTTGTCATTTTCATGAACTGCTGTTCATCAGTCTGATAATTCTGCATCTTCATATGCCTCAGAAATATCAGGTTGGTTTTTTTTTTTTTAAAGCAAGTCTTTTGGTGGAACTGTCATTTACTGTATAATTTAATACGACCGTGATTAGAGTCTACCTAGGTTATTAAGCAGCCTTCACCCAAGAAATACAATATCTTTATTATTAAACTCAGTTGCTAAAATGGAGCTATCCACCACAGCCTTTAGAGTTGATGCAGACCCAGATAAATTTATATATAACTGTTAATTAGTGCAGCTTTAGCAGTGCTAAACCTCTTCACCATTACCTGGGTATTTCTGAAGTTCCTGCTAGGGCGGCTCCTTCTACTTATGTCCAACAGGAAAGACTCCCAGAAATTGTTTCAAAATTCATGTTTAAGTAGGGACCACCCTTATTATTCCTTCTACCACATTTATTCATCTGTGTGACTGCCCTCCCTTGAATAAGGAGAATCTCCCCGTGATTCCCTTTAATTTTGTGAAAACTGGTGGTGGTGGGGAGGATAGAGAGAAGATTTTTTTAGGCTGCGCATTTTTTCTCTTTTCCAGAAATGGAATTGCCTGACTAAGATATTGTGTTATTTTCAGATATTTTGCCAAAAAAATTCACAACCCAAAACAAAAAATGTGATTACACTCTCTTGCTAATTGTGTGACACTCAAGCTTTTGTCTATCTTGCACTGCATGATGATGCGATATGGAAGCAGACAGCCATAGATGGCCAGAAATGGCTTAATTAAGTATTCTGCAGCTGCTACAAATTAGATCAGTATCTGCATCTGTGTAGACAATGAAATTCATGGTAATTTTGAGAGCCAGGCAAAGTAGAGGCTTGTTTTGGATATAACCCTAGCCACAATTCAAACAAAATTCAAAATCAAATGTTTTAAGGGAAAAAAAAAGGTTGATCAACTTCACCTCCTGTGGCTGAAAGCCACTGTGGTTTCCTGTTCCAGCTATTGATACATATTCCAATGTAGCACATGAAAGACAGCTGTTTTGGTGTTCCCAACTTTTTTTTCCTCCCTAAAACAATTCTTGGGAGTTTTCCAGACTAGACTTTGTACTATATTTTAGATAAGCACCCATCTTTTTTGCTGTTTATCTTATACTTTCCTTCTATTTCAGATTTCATCCCACTTTCTGGAACAAAGTTAGAATAAATGGTGCATAAATTTTAATGGTCAATGATCTGACCCATTCTAACAGAGTATGCAGTATGCAACATAATTCAAGGACAGCAGCAATAGGTTAGTATGTGGGATGAGGGGACGAAGTTGTTGATGGCAAACTGTTTTATACAGCTATGCTTTCATACAGATGTTATTTTAAGCAAATGAACTGATTTTAGGTGTTTGCAAACTCTTCAGTACTAAATTCTTGTTTTTGTTTAGTATTTGAAGAGTTCCAAACACAAGTGTTGATCTCTAAATGTGTCTTCCAAGTGCTGCTGTAATGTTAATATCTCTGTTATAAAAGAAATAATTAATATAAAATTTTTATTAGATATCTTGGGAAGGCCTTTTGAAGGTTGAGAGCTCTTCTTGGTAAGTGAAGAAGACCTCGTAACCTCTGTGGCCATAAAATGTAATTGCACAATGGTTGGGTCAGCTTTTAGATGTGATTGTGCCACTTACTGTTTATCTATTTAAAACTTCCATGACCCTCTGGCTGTGATGTCATTGGTTATAACTCTATAACTCTATAACATGGAAGCACTTTAAAATGTTGATATTGCTGAGGTTAAAAGGAAACTAAGCCTCAGCTCATTTTTGGATATGTACTTTGTTGGATGCATTTTGTCAGAAGTTGCTGTTACTATCATATAATCTAGATTAAGCATCTTTCTACAGCTCTTGCATGATGAAGGTAGATTTAAGTTCTCATTTCTGGTATGTTATGTTCTGCAAGACTGCACAAATCAGGCTGTCAAGATCTGATTTCAGCAGTATCTTTACAGATAGCTACCCTGACATCATTAAAGGAGAAGAAACCTGAGTACTAAATTGAAGAAATTCCTTCAATTGGACGTTATTTTTGTCAGGCAACTAAAATCCATACAGCGGCGTTCGCTTTTTTTTTTTTTTTTTTTTTTTTTTAACAGTTTACTTAACTCCATTCAAGTGTGTATTGAAACTTCTCAAAGTAACCTAATAGGTTGGTACTCTCTTTAGTTTTAAACAAAGTTTTCTCAGTAGCAAATAAATATGTTATGATGACACTAGTGTTTGTCTTTACCTTTTAGATCTGCAGCAGTCAAAAGGTCTGTGTAGTCTCTTTATCTCTGGATGTGACTTAATTGATCTCTTGGCTGTAGCTCAGCTAAAGGAGAAAGAGCTGGGGAATAGGTGCATCTTTGGAAAGGGGGTATGAAATTTTCTAACTCTTAAGTGAGACCGAAGGGTCTTTTTGGAGTTTAGATGTTCACTTAGGGGAAGATGAGGCAAGAAGCATTTGGGAAGAAATAATTTAAGAGAACTGTTGCTGGTGGACATAGACAGGTTAAGAATTTTTGGCTTAAAGCAAGATTCAATGAGAAGTTCCTACATCCTTTTTGCAGACTATACCCAGCAGTTTTGAAGCTATTTAAAGAATATTTTCTCCCAGGAACAAAGGAGCCAAGTACAGTATGTTCCTGCTGCATTGTGACTTCTCCGTTACGATCCCGTGGATTTGCAAGAAAAATTTCTCGCAATTCAGTTTCAGGGATCTGCGAGGTTCCCTAGCCGACATATGTGCAGTGCCTCTGCTTTGCCAAGGGGCGGTGCTGGCTCTCCCTGTGGGGCAGCATGGGGCTGGCCCTCCAGGGAGGGCGCGCGGTTTCTCCAGGTGGCCATGGCGCTTAGAGCCCTACGGCACCGTGCCCTGGTCCCTGACCCGGTCCTGTGTGTCTCCATGCCCAGTCCCTACAGTGGAAAAGTCATTCTGCAGTAAGCCCCAGGTGGCTGCTGAGTCCCAATGCAGCACCGCCACAAGACATGCCATTCCTTGTTACTCAAAGCCCAGTCAAGGCCCAGGCAGTGCTGCCTCTCCCAGGACCGGTGGATGTTAAAGGAAAAGAAACTCCTATACTGACGTCCCCGCCCTCCTCCACCATAAGGGGCATGGGGTGTCACAGTGTTGTAAAGTTAAGGTTTTCCAGGATCCAAGAATGCTGACCAGAGTTCGGGGACACCCCTTCCCCTCTGCGGAGGCAGGGCGAGCACGCGCGGTGGCAGCAGCCAGGTAGCAGCTGGGATGGTGCAGCGGCGGGATATGCCCAGCCCACTGCCACGCCGCGCAGACAGTCCCGGCAGGCCAGGATGGCGTGGGGCTGGGACGCCATGGGCACAAGTGCTGGGGCCGAGGTGGGGGGCTGAGATGGGAGCAGCAGCACAGGATTTGGGCTGCTAGCCCACGTGGTCACAGCAGCCGCTCAGAAACGGTTACCTTTGCTCTGCTGTGCTGAGAGAGCCCGTGGGAAGGAGCAGACAAGTGTCTGCAGCGCTCCGGAGTGCCAAGGGGTGGTGCAGTGGGGCGTGGCCTGCCGACATATTAATGCATATTAATGACCTGCGCGTCTTTGTGAGTTTGACATTCTGCAAGACCCCTGGCATGACCCGTTCCTCGCAAATGCGGGGGTGTAACTGTACTTCTTTGCCCTAAGTGGGAGCTGGTTCTTTTGTATTTCTGAGGAAGAATACAACCCAAAATCTAATTTCAGTGAGATTTTGGTGGGATATTGAATGTCTAATTTAACTAATTGCACAGGTTCCTAATTAAATGGACAACGGTATTTTTCCGAAGGTAAGAACTATCTCACAGAGTCACAGAATCACAGAATATTCTGAGTTGGAAAGGACCCACAAGGATCATCGAGTCCAACTCTTAACACTGTCTCCTCCTGATATACAAGTAGATTATTTAATAGTCTCTTCTATTTTTCTCAACATTAGTATACTCTTCTGTTATAATTATCACAGAATCACAGAATATTATGAGTTGGAATTTGTTACTATGAAGCATTCTTTGTACAATACATAATACATAATTTCAAATTCAGAAGATGGAGTAGTACTAGGGAAAAAGCTATTTGCATATAGGAGTTGTATTGGATACAGAATATCATGCCTCCACCTTAGAAAGCAAGAAAAATGAATGAATGCTGCAGATAACTGTACAAAAACTATATGAAGGATCCATTTTTTATATTTTCGTTATAGCAATGAAAGAAAGTACAGAGAGTTGAAAATTGCTGGGGGACAGCTTTTTTGTTTTAAAAAGCCACTCAAACAAAACAGAAGAACACACAGCAATCCAGATACAGAAAGGTTTGTTTTGTAGGGTTAGTCCTTAGCAGCTGCATATCATACTATCCAGCTTTTAATTTTTCACTCTTACAGATGTTTGTTTGTTCAGGTTACAGTGCATTAGGTACATTAACATTACATTGAACTTCATATTATTTTTATGTTTATAAGCACTATTTTTAAGTATATATGTAGAATTAGTGATGATATATATATATATTTATAGTACTATAAAAAATCTGTAATTACTCTCATGCTATTGTCTTACTATTTATTTTTATTATTATTGTCTGTGCAAGTTTACATGCTTGCAGCAAACTGCTATGCTTAAATGTAGATGTTTATTCTTTGTAAGCTGTGTTTATTGAATCTGATTTAGAATCCAGTGCCTTTAGAGCTATGCATAGAATGCTCTGTTGCTTTTGCCTTTATTGAAAATTTCTTAAAACAATGCTTTCAGAGCTTGCCTTATAGTAACAGTTTATAATATAAAGCTAGTTGCTTTCAAAGGAATGAACCCCATATCTGACTATTCAATAAATTGTCAGTACTTTAATTGGAGAAGATAACTCCATCAACAGTTTGTGTACCTGTACACAGTGTGACAACGGGTATATGGTGAGACCTGTCCTTCTTACCTAGTTTAGGGTGAACGTACAGTGCAACAGCATTTTTTAAAGTGGGATAGGAGGCAGGAGCTGCGAGCAGTCATGGAGAGTGGTATGTGAATGGTGGAGGTGTCTTCACATGGGAATGGGCCATAGTGGAGTGGGGGTATGGGAGCAGCTGCAGAGCCATTCTTTTGTAGTCACCATGACAGCTCAGGGGCGATGAAGCCCCAGGGAAAGACAGTGGCTCCGTGCTTGCCAGCACACTGACAACTGGTGAAGAATTCTCCACTGCTTCCTAACGTGGTCTGATCCTTTGATTTCCAGGGTGTCTGACTAGGACTAATAACCAATGAAATTCTGGACAAAAACGTTTCTTAATGAAAGTTCATGAAGAAAGTTATATGTAATTTGTAGAATACGATTATGCTTACAGTACCAAGGGTAAAATAATTACAAGTTTAAAGTGTGTATGTATTCTTATATATATGTACAAACGCACATTTCATACACACAGATATATATATATGTGTGCATATACAGTTGGATCTGCTATATCATGGACCAGCGGTCTTCATCGGGTCCTGCGAAGCCCTACTACCGCATTGAATGGCAGCTCATTAACTCCACGCTCTGTGACGGCAGGGGCGGGGAAGCAGCAAAGCTGCCTTGGCCAGGACGGGGCAAGTGGAGCGGCAGGGCTTCTGTGGCCAGGATGGGGCAAGTGCAACGGTGGGGCCGGGGCTGTGGCTGTGAGGGTTGATTTGCATATTAATGACCGCCTAATTGAATATTCATGCGTGTCAGGTCGTGCATGCGCAGTTGCAAAAGGGGACCTCCTTAAATGCTAAAAAATCATGCCGCTATGATGTGAAGCTGCAATATGGGGGGCGCGAAGTGCAAGAGGGCTAACTGTGTATGCACGAACACCTTATAAGAGAAATATAAAATGAGAAATTTGCACATTTTAAATGCTCAAGTGTGAAGCAGTAATGACAGCAATTCATCCTACTTCCTCCCCTTCCTCAAATTTTTGTCATGCATCTCATCTTCGTATCTAACGTTTATGTACAACTTCATTGCCTTCTGTGGAAAGCATCCAACATAAGTGAAAGGAGAAGGTACGAGATGCTTTGAAAATACCATGTAACACTGTATGAAAAGCCATGACTCAGCTTTTGAAGAACACAACCCAGAGCCAACCAAATTGTGATTTTTGCCAAAACTTTGTGGTTATATCCCATTTCTTACTTGCATGCTCTATGGAATAACAAATATAGACATCTTCCTGACACCAAAGCTTGGATTTATTGGAAAAGACAAGCATATGTTTCAAAGCTGAGCTATGCTGTAGGTTTTTTAAAATAAAAAATGATAAAAAGATAGTTGTAGAATAAATTGCCATAGCTTACAAAATAGACAACAGAGCTTTTGGCTAATGGGGAATAGTTGGTACAAAAATAAAGGAATGTACCTGGTGTCTTACAGCTGATTCTATTTATAAATGAAATGATTGTAAAGTTTCAGTGAATTAAATAATGCTTTCCTATTTCTTAATCTTTAATAATCTTTCTTATTCAGTAATATCGAAATACTTGAGAATTTCACGTAATGTGCTGAAGTCTGTTGATGACAAAAATGAAAACCAGAAAGACCAGTAAAAGTCACTCATTTAAATTTAATTGTATAAATTATCTGCTGAGTAATCTCCATCTTTTGAAACATAAAGCAATCTCTTTCTAGAAAAGTTTAACATCTTATACTGAGCTTTTATTTTACAAAATACTCTTTTTCCTAAATGTAATGAAATATAGACTAACTTAACTGGAGTCTCATGAAATTATCTATGAGTTATTTACATTAATTACTGTTTCTGAGCCTTTAAAATCAATACAGTAAAATGCTGATGAACTTACAGTGTACAGAACTAAAGGCTCTAAACCAATGTTTTTCATGGTTAGTGTGGTATGTACAATGTCTGTTTAACTCCAGGAACTGCCATTACTATTTACTGACCTTGGATTTAACAGTGCTTGGTTTTAATTACTGTTTAGGGGATTTGGTTTCTATACATTACAAATGTTATGCGTGAAACAGTGAAATTTTATAGGCAATGCTAAATTTAAAGGCAGCTGTAGTTTGGGGGTATTTGCTTTATTCTACATTTCATACTTCATCTGAAAAAGTGTCTTGCATATTTAGAAGTTTACTTTATGCTTTGACTATTAACACTTTATTCTACTGGCCTTTTATTCTCACCTGCAGCAAACAAAATTGTGATTATTTTCATATAGCACATTTCAGAGACAAAAACAATCTCTTCACTTTTTCTGTCTCCCAAAAAGAAGAAAATGGGTAAGGATTGTGCCTGATCTAGCTCTGCAGAGGTAACTATTCCCTCACAGCTATGCTAGTCCCACACTCAAAAGACAAGCAGAAACAAAATCAAAGACCAAGGAACTTTAAAAAGATTATTCAGGTATTATTTTCAGCCTAATTTTAGAGTATCTTTTGCTGATAAATCACTATTTGACATATGGGGAATATCTTCTGCAGAAGTAATCTTAAGTGCATATTGATGTGCAGTGAATTGTGAGTATGGAATCCCTTTACTGAAAAACATTCATATGGTCAAGTTTTCTGCCTGTTTACTTGCTCAAATAAATGTTTTCAATTTAACATAACCATTTGTAATGAATACTGTGAAACAAATTTAAAAGAATAAATTATTTAAATAGAAATCATAATAAAAATGCTTTTCTATCCTCCAAAATATTTGTTTTACCATGTGGTCACACTTTCCTATATTTTCACATTAGTTCAAATCTTACTATTCTGGAAAAAATAAAACCTCCCCCCCCCCGTCCCCTGCCATTGTCTAGTTTCCGACTTCTTATGCAAATTAAAGAAAACACATACAGGCATAATTTGTGGTTTTAAAATAAGGAAATGTGTAAATTTGTGATATCTTTAAAAATCATCAGCTCAGGCAATGCTCTCATATAGCCTCTGTTTTACAATTTACGTTTTCAGTTTAGTGTAATGCTACAATTGTTTGAGATAATTCTTTGAGTATCACGTCCTGTAAAATGCTGTAAATATTGTTAATTTCACTCCCTTATTTATGACAAAGTAGTCTTAGTTGTTGTTCAGGAGCTTTGAAGACTTGGAGTGTCTGCTGAAGCTCCAAATACTGTGGACAGTCTACAGACAACACATCCTTTTGATTTATTTGCAAATTACTAGGATAAATAATTCATTTTAAAGGAGGCAGTTGAGGGGCACAGACTACACCCCTGGCCAGCCAGCATTGTCTGCCTTCTGCTGTTTCTACTTGTAGCCCTCTATGTTTTTTCCATTTACAATCATAGAAACAGTTTGAAAGAAACTGACTATAAATATCCAGTCACTTTCAAGAAACTTTTCTTGGCAATAGAAGCTAAAATCAAGCACCGTATCCAATAAAATGGGAAGCGGGATACAAAACTTACCAGCTTTCTTGTGAAGAAAGCTCTGTGAGCATAACCACAAGCCCAGAGCTGAGTCACCCCGTGCTGTGACAAGCAGAATACTCCAGAGACGTAAGAATAATTTTTTAATTGTTTTCTCTATTAAAACTCACCAGTGCCCTTCTTCTGCTTCTCCAGGAAGTTGTACCCGTCAGCACCTGCTGAGGGCTTTGTTGATCAGACTGGCAGGTAAAAAAATTCCTGTAGAATAAAGCCAGACCAGCTGGCTTTGAAGAGAACCCCCCAGTTTGGGTTGTGTTTGACTCACTCACCCTCAGCTCTGCAGCCCAGGGCTTTTTCTCCTTTGGATGTTGACCTGTAGGCTGCATGATGGGGGTGCACAAGTGTCTGGCAGGCCAAGGTGCACCTGCTCCTGTCACTCCTGAGTAAATTTAGCTGTAAAAGGTATCAGTGACAACCAGACCTTTGTCAGTGCTGGCAAGCGAGCCCAGCATTGCCATCCCCTGTCAGAAGTACGCTGCGAGTTCAAACGGAAAATATCAGCTTGGGTTGTCTTGAATCAATTCTTCAAGAAAAAGGAAGGCCAAATGGCTTTGTGCATGGCAAAAAACTTTCCTCTTTTACATAGATATTTAATTACAGTATTCCAATAACAATTTCTAAAGAAGATGATTTTTTTTTTCTGTTAATTGTGTCTGGAAAGAAATTTTTTTAAATGGGAAATAGCACACACAAGTTTCAATTCACATTATTAAATTGTATTAAGTGTTAAAGTTGGTTGTCTTTCTTTTCACTAACTCATTGTACTTTTATATCCAAAGAAATACTAGAAGACTAAAACATCTCAAATAAATGGTATTAATCTCATTCCCAAATTAGAACACATGTGGTGTTGAGCGACTAGATGTCAAAATTACATGTTCATAGCACTTATGCAGTGGGAATCTAGGAACCAGCCACTTTTAAAATGGGAGCTAAAGTAAATGTAGACTCTTCTGAGAGAAGTTACCAAAACGTGGTATTTTTGTCATTACTGGATTAAGGTAAGGGTATTTATAATTTATATGTGCCCTTCCTTTTTTTCTTTTTCTTTTTTTCCTTTTCTTCTTGTAAGTGGCTTCTAGTAATTGAAAGATGTCATTTGCATCAGTGTGTTTTGTCAGAGAGTTAAAAGTGAATCACCAACATAGGTTTTCCAGGATTGGTAGCAGACACTATTGGTACCATGATTGGTACCTAAATACTTAATTTTCTACTTGAAAACTATGTCATAATCTCAAATGACTTCCAGGAAAAAAATTTCAGAAGTGTGTACTTTGCTACAATATGCTGCTTACAAGAATGAAAATGTTCCTTCTAAAAAAATTATGTGAAAAACTGTGGGTCAGGAGCTCTTTGTAAAATAAACAAGGTTCCTATTTACTTACTTGTATAAACAGCACTCACCATGCTGTATGTCTCTGCAGGGGCACCCTTTCAGATAGAAACACAGACCTTATTGGCATCATCCAGTATCCATGGAAACACTTTTAAGTACCTCTCTTTCAATATGTACTCCTGTTATTCAGGGTTTAAGAGCTGAGTACTGAATAAGTAAGTGTTTTTATTATTTCCTTTGTGGAAGCTTGGTTCTTGGGGTTCATATATGTCATAATAAAGATCTTGTACTTTAGTCATATTTGATGAAATCTAGCGTTTCATTTTCAGTCTCATATCAGCTCTTAGATTAAAATTAATGTTCTGAAAGTTCTAATGAATGAAAATTCTGAAGTTTTTCATCATTTTCATGTGAAAAACAATGATCATAGTTCACATGATCATCAGACTTAGTCACTGTTCTAATTACATTAAACCAGTCTGGTTTTCTGTATTTCTGAAAAAGAAATAGAAAAATTATTAAGAAAAGAGACTATTTTCTCTTGGCAACAGCCATACCCACCTATGTCACTGTTTAGTGGGTCACAGAAGTTAAGAGCTTAACAATTAGCTTGAAATTAAACCAAAAGACTGAAAGTAAAGCATATGCTTTCACACAGAAATAAGTGAAAAGCAAAATAATAGTTTTCCTATTAAGATGTGTGCCCCATGACTTTGTTAAAATATAAAAGCATAGAGCTAAGGTAAATAAGGGATTTTATGTCTCTGTATTTCCATGCAGAGAACGAAACACAGGCTTGAACTAGATTATTTTAAAAACTGTCATTCTGAACAAGATCCTTTGCACATCAAATGTAGTTATTTCAGTGTTGCCTTGGCTCAAATTCAAAACTTTATCAGAATTCCACCTATTAATTGGTACAACTGATGCACACTTTTAATGTACTTTGATGTTAAAAGCATGAGTTACTGCTACCCATTAGTTAACATTCTGTGTTTTTTTTAAAAAAATCCTATCTTAATTTTGTTTATAGCAAACATTTTCTTCACCTGAGCCAGACTGTAACAGTAAAATATCTTGCTAATTACAACTGCTATCTGAAAAACACATTTATCTTTGGAAGGATCCAGTAGTTCTCACTAAAATCCAACTGGTTTAAAGTCTTGTATCCTTGAGTCTTTGTATCCTTGCATATTATTTTCATTTACTGCTGTTGCTGTTTTTATTTGCCATGTTGTCTCCACAGCACAGTCCCTGCTGAGTGCAGGTGGCATAAATGATCTCTCCACTGATTAGACTGGAGCAGTCTTTGAGTAGAAACTCTGTACAACTTTGCTGCATGGTAAGAGTTGTTGCCTTTTCACGTGCCAGATTCTGTCTACCAGGTTTATACTTTTATTTATTTATATGTGTTTGCAAATCTGTAAAAGTTTTATTTAAAAGGCAAGTTCATAGTGTGGGCCAGCTGAAGCTGCCTGACCCTCTGTAAAATCCTCAGTGAGTAATCTGCCTGTAGGCTGACCCATTTGCGCTGCAGATTGCCACATGAGACCTAGGATTGTGATTGCTCTCAAGAACTTTTACTTTGAGCCAACTAAGCATATCAGAGAGGTGAAACTTCCAGCCTTCAGAGAAGGATGCAGCACACGTGACAATTTTCTCATTTCCCTTTCATCATGTGCCTGACCTTGCTACAAGGTTGCTGAGGTACTAACTGGGGAAGTAGAAAGAGAGCCTAGTCTCAGCTCAGCCCGCTGTGCATTCAGCCTGACGTAGACAAGTAAGCCCTGACTTTACGCATCATCCTGAACAAATAAAATTTCAGTTACATACTTGAATGGCGCGATTGCTCAGGTGCACTGCAAAATACAGTGCCGCACTGAAGTGGGGGAAGCATGCCCCATTGCCTGTGTGTAACTGGCAAAAATCCAATTCTTCCTAACCACAGACCTGGGGGAAAGAAAGAGAAGAGGAAAATTGGTGGATGAGGAAAAGTGGTATCACTTGGGCACGTAAATCTAAGTAATATGTTCTCAGCTTTATGATTTTTAGCTTTTTAATCCAAGATGTCTTTTTTTCCTAGCATTTGTTAAAGAATCACTTCCAAAATGCTAGAAAGTCAGCCTGAGCATATTGCAGATAAAATCTGTCTCCCTTCTCCATCACGTAAAATAGAGATACAACATTTGGCCTATATTCCCTTTTTCAGGTGCTAAAAAGCTATGACAAAACTGCACAGATCGTATGATAATGGGCATATTATACAACTCTAAATCATCATATGCCTAACTGATTATTACTATTTTAGCTTTCCACATATCACTTTTCTAACACCATCAACTTTGATGTACTTTGGAAAAATAAGGGCTCCTTGAATACTTTTTGAATTTATAGATCAAACACAAATAAGCGGGAAAAGACAGGAAAAAATTAAGAATATGGTAAAGGAGTAGGTAGCATTGCTGTGAAAATACGAATGAGCTGAGTTCTGTGAAGGTTTTAAGGGTCATCATCAGACTGAAATGTAGACAAGGAATTCTCCAAGGAATTCTCCTGCTATTTTTCTGTCATCAGAGCAAAATGAGCCTTAAATTCTGACCCTTCCATTTTTGAAACATACCTAGTTGAAGCAGACTGAGAAAGAAATCTGTCTGTCTAAGAAGCAGCTGCGTTTGAGGGATTTGTACACAACAAAAGTGTCTCAAATTCAGGCTTGAAAATGGATGGAAATGCTGAGAATACAGAATCTGCTTCCACTGGTAGGAACGGAGATTTGCCAGGAGGGAAGTACATAGTTACAATAGCAAGGTGACAGAATGTGAAACTTCCTGTTCATAAATTTACTCAAATAGGTACAATACAGCACTAAATAGACATATGTGAAGTTGCATTTGGCTCCCACTGTATCACTGTGCAGAATCCAGAAGTATAAAGGATGTAAATATACTTTTGACTAACGAGGGGGAGGGCAATGTTATGGAAGTTTTCCTAATACAGAAGAGGAGCTGAGATCTTTTTTCATGAAGAAAAAATAAATTGAAAGGTCTACAGACATCATTCACAGTATCACAGTATCACAATATAGATAAGGCTGAAAAGGACCTTGAATATTATCTAGTCCAACCTATAATCCAACTAACCCATCCTCTGCATCTAGATCATATCACTCAGCACCTCATCCAGCCTCCCCTCGAACATGTCCAGGGTTGATGACTCAACCACCTCTGCAAGCAACCCATTCCACATCCGAATCACTCTTTCAGTTAAAAAACCTTTTCCTAATATCAAGTCTATATATTTATCGGGGTAGGGAAAGGAAGAAAACTTTGGAACATGCTTTCTTACTTTTCCATTTCTTATGTCCTAAAATGAAAGCTACTTTTCAGAAAAGAAAACTAAAAGTACCGACAAGAAAGGTTACACAGGTGAACAAGTGAGAAGAACCTGACCTTGCAGTGTGTTACTGGTTTGGCTGAAATGCTGTACCTGAGAGAGCTGTATACACACCTACACAAACACCTTGAATGCCCCTACTTGTGAATTTTCTTTAAAAGATTTAAAAGAAACTGTAGGGAGAACTTCCTGAAACCTGTAGGAATACTGGGTAGCCAGTGTGCTTGTGTGATTCAATATGCAAATCATACAGAGGCAATAAGGGATGAGGTGACACAGTAGAACCCAAAATTGGTGTCTCATGCAGAAAAGCCTCTGTGCAGCTCTGTGCTGGCTATAGCCACACTGTGTTCACATCCTTGTTTATATGACAGGCTGATGCTATAAGAAGGCTTGTTCCAGGAACAACAATACCCAACTCACAAGAAGACTGTTTTATTAGATTCTCTCACAATTAAATTAAAAAAAAATCCAAACCCGCTAAATGTAGTTTTGAGGTAGATCTGATTGCATCTACACCACTGGAGTGAAAGCAGTGTGAGCACCTTGTCCTGGTTTGAGTGGCTTTTTTAACTGTGGCAGCGGAAGCAGGGCAAACAGCTGCTGCCTGAGCCTCCGCCACTGCCAAGGTCAGAAGCAGATAGAGGCACCTCTGTGGTAACATATTTAAGAAAGGAAAATAAAAAGTAGAGAAACGGAGAAGAAGATGGCCAGAGAGGAACCTGTGAGAGGTTGAGCAGCAATGAAGGCACGGCCAGGCCAGCCGGAGGAGGAGTAGGAAGGCGTCTCGCTGCTGCTTGTAGACTGGACCATAGTGAAGCAGACAGTCTGCCTGGAAACCTATGGAATAGAGAGAGAGAGCAGAGATGTAAAATCCACCTGTTGTTACGCTGAAGATGGAGGATTATCCTGGAAAGCTGCAGATGTCTTAGAGCCCAGAAACACGTGGTCGGAGCTGAGCTCGGCAGAGATCCTTTGGACAGACGCTTTGTGACAGAGTTGCATTATGGTAGGATCTGATCTATGTATGCATGGATGGGCGCATAAATGAAGCAGCGAAGCCAGTGCTTAAAAAACTGCATCCTGTGCTGTGACTCTCAGGCAACACAGAATGGAAG
>WEKX01020900.1:89519-154785 GCA_013390025.1 Pitta sordida | reverse complement strand
AGCCAGCTGGGGGGGTCGATCTCTTCTCTCTGGCTACATGTGACAGAACAAGAGGACACAGTCTTAAACTGCGTCAGGGGAGATTTAGACTGGACATTAGGAGGAACTTTTCACAGTGAGGGTGATCTCTCACTGGAATTGGTCTGCCCAAGGAGGTGGTGGAGTCACCATCCATAGAGGTGTTTAAGAAAAGGTTGGATGATGAACTCGGTGGCATGACCTAGATATTAGGGTAGTGTGTTATAGGTAGGATGGTGTGTTGGTAGCAGGATGGCAACAGGTTAGGTAACAGGTTTGGTTAGGTTAGGTAATAGGTGATAGGTTGGACTTGATGACTTCTATAGTCTTTTCCAACCTTACTGATTCTGTGATTCTGTGTCTTATCCAGACAAAGGCAAAAGAGAGTCAAACCTTTTGAAACCTGGCCAAAAAAACTCACAAGAGCCTTGTCCTGACAGAGCATCTGCACAGACATGTCCTCCAAGCTTTGTTCACTGCTCTGAGATCTCTGTGGTCCTGAAAAGTCATGGATGGGATTTGCTGCTCATCTGAACACTGTCACATCAAGGAGGATTGATGAGGCACCCGAGAGAGTCAGCTGGCCTCTTTTCATTAGCTACTTGGGGGAAAAAAATAGGGCTTGCCCTAAAAATTCTGTTTTCCTCCGCTGAGTGTAAACTCATCCCAGAGTATTATTGGTATCATGGAGAAAGTTCATACAATTTCTTCTTGGAAATTCACCCGCTTTGAAAGTATGAGTGCAGATTACTGGGACCACTGTGACAACCAGACTGGGCCTGTCCCTTCATAGTCTGTTAACCCAAGAAATTCTTTCAGAAAAACTATTTCACCAACTCCACTGACTAAACACCCACACTGTTAAACATGTCTAGAGCAGTTGTGAATTTTCTATCCCCAACTTCCTATGCCATTGTAATTTCATCTAACAGACTGAGCAACAGAGTCAATATGAGGTTTTTTCCCTACTGTCTGCACTTACACATTTTGGTGAGCTGTGCCCTGTCTAGATGGTCTTCCATTTATAGGGCACATACATCAAGGGTTTTAAAAAAACAGCTGAGTGAAATCTCAGCAAATAAATGACATATTGGTGTTCCATGAAAAACAGATGGGTGAAATGTTTAAAACATTAGATAATATTTGTTATTTTTGTTACACATCCACCATTACAGGACACTGTCTTATTAGTCCTAATTGATTCAGGCAAGGGACAAGCAGGGTTTACTTAATTTAGATACTCAATTTGTCCCTACCACATCTCCCCTAAAACTAATTTACTGAATGCTAATTTCAAGTGACTTATGAGAGAGAGGTAAATTAAATACCAACTTAATGGCAGAAAAATTTTTATATGGCCACTCTGTACCTTCACAATGAATGAACACTTTCATGACTAGAGAGACTGACACTTTTAAATCTAAATTTAGAGTGGTGATGTATTTCTCTTACAAAGTATGGGTTGATTTCAGCTCTGAAAACAGACAGTTAGTTCTCAGAAATAAATATCTATCACATTCCACCATTACTAATTTTCAAGGCGTTTGCTGCTCTTTTCATGGAGTTAAAAAGGATCTGACCTCTGTTGATCTCTGTGGTCCATTTTGAAGTGCATTGGGACCAGTTATTACTGTTTATATGTATTTATACAGTTTGAGAGTTAAAGGGAAAGTAAATCCTTTTAGTGCTAGATGCTGTACAAATAAAAATGAAGGGTGGTCAAAGAAATAGCCTGCAGTCCAGGAACGGCATCAGAATATGATGGTCTGTACAGTTCCTAAAAAGAGAAATCAAACTAATATTTTTCTAACAGAACCATGCATACCATACCTATTTTAGCTATTTACAGACTAATTTCTGCACAGTGAAGGAAAAATTTCAAAGGCAGAAAGGTCAGGTAGAAACCCTGCCATGGAGGAAAGCCTGTGTAAGTTCTGTGCCAGATTTCTTTCTTACCTTCAGATTTTTTTCACCTGCAACTCTACAGGAGTCACATTGCTTCCCCGGGAGAATTGCCACATCTTAAGTGAAATGTTGATACAGTTTAGCACTTGAGCCATAATACACATTATACATGAGCAAAATGTTAATGATAGAAGGCAATTAAAACTACAAAAGGATTTGAATTAGAAGAAAAGAATTAATCCTAGAGTCACAAGATTGGAAGCAGCACTTATTTTCTCTGCCAAAGCTGGCTTTTTTCCCAAATTGTATTTTTACAGCAATTTGTCCAGGTTGCTTTCAAAAGCTCCAAGTTATCAGAATTTTTTACTCTTTTCAGAAACCCTAAAACCACCTCAAGACTACTACAAATTTCATAATTGCATTCTACATCATTTAACAATGTCTGGCTCAATTTCAAGGACGTCTTCCCAACTTTGGAGAAACATCTTGTGAGCTTGTCTCCTTCTGTCCAAGAGAGATCCCTCACCAGAGATCCTCTCAGAGACCATTTGATGAAGTTAGAACAAGTGAGCACAGAGTTAGGCAAAGCAGTGATGTCTTACATAATAGCTCAGGTTATTTCTGTGGGTGAGGGACTAGTCCCAGAGCAAAACAGTCCACAGCTTCTCTAGGCCTTGCTGGAGTACTCATTTTCCTCGGAGCTGGACTTGCGTAAGACATTTTTACAGCCTTCCTAAGTACCTGATCTCCATCTTTGGATGGTTAAATGTCTTCAGAAAGTAATTAGATCTGTTAACGTCCCCGTGTTCATCCCACCTGACTTCAACCATAATCAATAGGGAAAGAAGTGCAGCCAGAAGACAATTTCATCAAAGTAGATGTTTATATTATCATGAGGGAAAACCTGTGGATTTCTATAGATAGGCTAGGAAAACAGCTAAGCTTTGAGGTCTGATTTTGAGGTGGCTGGATCCAGTTAAGATGTCTCCATCTCAACTCCCCAGTAGTACAGAGATAACCTCCTATCCCACCTGAGAGACATGAAGAAAATTCCATACATATATAATGCAATGCTTCAATACATAAAATAATATAATGTAATGATCTAATATAATAATATACCTGTTGCTATGTAACTGTGTCAATCAATGTAGGTTAAGACACACAGACAATCTGCCAAACAGCAGAACCATAGCTGTTGCTCACCACAAGGTGCACAGGAGCCCAACAAAGAATAGAGCTCTTAAGCACCTCATCCCTGTCATAGCCATCATCACTCCAGCGTCTATTTTCTGTATACTATATTCTTCAGTATAAAACAGCACAGCCCTGTCAGATGCTGAAGGATCTCACCTGGATGTTCAATATGTGGGTACCAGCATCTCAGGCTCATAGCCTCTGAAATGTGGCTGTCCTCCACAAAATGGGATTCATTAAGTGACCTGTCCAAGTGGTCTGGAACATATTAAAGTAAAAGGAAACCATGCTGTACAACGAATTTTCATCCACTGAAATATTTTACAGTGCTTATCAGGTATTTGTGTAAGCTGGCTTTATGGTTCTACCAAGCTGATAACAATTTGCAGCTCCATTAACTGCTGTTAGGTGTCAGGAAAAGCAGGCATGCTGAAAAAAGCAGCCACATAGGAACAAGGAATTCCTGATTTTAAAAGGCCATTTACATGTTAAGTGAACTGCTTCTGTTGAGCAGATATGTGTAATTTTTAGAGGTAGCGCTTTCTTGTGCAGCTAAAATGACTGCTCTGGATATTGGAGTCTTCTTTTAACACATCCAATGAATGCTACCTGTAGGAGCATTACCAATGAAAGGCAACATTCCTCTCTTTCCCCTTTCAAGGGAGAGACTTACTGCCATTTGCATTTTAAAAACCTTATTTATTTGTTCCCAGAATACTTCCTTTTTGTCTGGAAAGATATTGTAAGCAATCCCTACTTCAATGAGTTTAAATCTCAAGCTTATATATAATACAGAGAAAGATCACATATAATGAGGTAGAAGTGGAAAAGGAAATAATAAAATCATATATATATCACAGGATAACTGTTACCAATGTGATTCAATCATGCTTTTGCCTGGTTATCACAAACAAACATTGGAACTAAAATAAGAGCCCTGTGATAAAGCCTTGTTAGAATGCCTTCTTGAGGACCTGATGGTAAAATGTAGGCCTGAATAAGGAAGTTGAATGAGGAGAGGTATAGATGTCTGTCTTCTGTAGAAGTAGGATATGGAACAATTATTTATGGCTCATGAACTTTCTGAGTCAAAGGCACCATCTACGCACTGAATATACCTAGGATTTTTCTGCCATCAAGTTATTCAGCCACCCTTTATCCCATATAATGTTTTTCTAATTATAGTGTCCTGCAACACGGCCTTAGCACCCCATTATTTAGAGAAATACCCTTTTTTAAATTTAGTAATAGAGTCATTAAGGTTTGAGAAGACCTCTAAGATCATCAAGTCCCACCATCAACCCAAACCCAGCATCACCACTATGTTCAAGTACCATATCTGGATGTTTTGGTGACACTTCCACATTATTTTTGAATAATTTATTCTGGATCAGATTTCTACAAGATTCATTTGATAGCCCCTATTGATCACCTTAAGAGAGATCATCTCATATTGCCATTCTTCACATTTCATTATTTTATAGATTCCTCTGAGGAGTTTCCACACTGATGAAACTTGGTCTGCTTATTTGTTTCTTCTAGAGCAGAATATCCCTTTGACTACTTTTGACCATTTCTTAGTTCAAAGCTCATTACTGGATGCATAAATAAAAGATCATTTTCTCTTGGGCATCAGTTTATATTAAACAGAATTTCATCTGTCTTTTCATCATGGTAATTTAGTACCATGAGATCCTTCTGTAACTCTTTGTAGCTGTCTTATTTGTAACTTGTCACATCAACACCTCTCCAGGTCCTTATTGAAAATGCAGTTGGTCTCCTACACCACAGTACCGCAGATCTTGCCCCCTATCCGTGCAGCCCTCCGTCAGTGTAGACTGGCAGCTCATTAAAATGCAAATTTTCCCCAGTCACCCCTCCCCGTCAACTTCAGAGTGGCTGCAGTGCACTCCTGGAAGTTCCTCACGTGCTCAGGGGAGTGAAGAGGGTCTCATCTGCCCCGTCCCCACCTGAGAGTCTCCGGGAATCGTGACAAAGGGATCCCTGAGCCCATGCCACTTCCCAAGCAAGTCCTGGGCTTTGGCCACTGTGGGGGCTGCAGCTGGCAGAGGAAGCACTGCAGGGCTATATGGACTCCTGAGCTCTGCCCAGCATGTTCCCTCCTGGGGAACAAGCCTGGCACGGCACAGTGGCAGCCGGGGCCAACCGTGCAGAGCTCTGCCGGCTCGTAAACATGCGAGAGTTGTGGGNGCCATCTGGCAGCTAGCCTCCATGGTAATATGGAACACAAATCAGGACAGCTCCTTTCAGCGCAGGGGGCAGGGGAGGGGGGTGNTTGTCACCATGGTAACACTGCTGACAGTATGGTGTCCAGGTGCCAGGCTCCCCGACTCACTCTGCAGCAGCCAGACTAGAACAATTTAAACCCATATTTTATTTCGGCAATAAATTCAAAGGTTCACAGGTTATTCTGAGTTGGAAGGGACCCACAGGATCATCTAGTCCAACTCTCAAGCGAACACCCACCCAGGGATCAGGCCCACAAGCACGGAACCACAGGCACCGCACTCCATCTGTCCAAGCCTCCCACCATCTAGACCATGTCACTGAGCTCCTCATCGAGTCTTCTCTTAAACATCTCCAGGGATGGCAACTCCACCACCTCCCTGGGCAGACCATTCCAATGAGAGATCACAATCCATATATTTAGGTAGTCAGACCTAAAGTGAACAAACTTTTTTCAGAAATTGAGCTTAAAAACTACCGGAACTTCAAACTCTTGCTTTCAAAAAAACAAGCAAACACACTAAACCTCTGCTAATGAGTACTGTAAAAACAAAAGCTTTGTAGAAAAGGCGACAAAATAGCCCATTAAGCTGGAATGCATCTGGCTTTTAAGCCATCTGGCAGCTAGCCTCCATGGTAATATGGAACACAAATCAGGACAGCTCCTTTCAGCGCAGGGGGCAGGGGAGGGGGGTGGGAATTTTGGTAGCAGATTTGGCTCTCAGAAGTGCAAGACTATCAGTGTTGGTGCAAATCTAGGATTGTAAGACCTGTCGCAGGTCCTACTCAACCATTATTCTACTCCACCAGCATCCCAAACCCAGTGAATTTTGTTTACTTTTTTGTTTGAATTCACTGGGGGGGCAGCAGGATGAGCTCTCCTCCCAGCGGCTGGATCTGGGGTGGGGCTGAACCCCCTCCCAAAGAGATAGGGGCAGTGTCCTGCTGACCCCGCTCCTTCTCAGGCAGCACTTCCTGGTCAGGATATGAGCAGTCACTTTCTCTCCAGGTACAGGCAGTGGGGCAGAACCCCCTCCCAATGGGATAGGGGAAGTGTCCCACTGGCTCCGCTGTCTCTCCCGTGGCACTGCGGGCACAGTGCAGCCAGGGGCAGCCGCGCCAGGGTGCTCCAAGCCACAGGCCCAGGCTGGCGCAGGCCGGCAGAGCAGTGTGCCAGTGGTCTATGTAGTGCCTTGGGGGGTGGGGGGAAATTTGCATATTCGTGAGTGCCTACTTTGAATATTCATGACTGTCAGTTCACACAAGCAGAGTCCTGAGACAGGCCTACTTATTCGCTGAAAAATCGCACAGCGAAGATACGAAGCCGCTATCTGGGGGGCGCAAAGTAGAAGAGGGCCAACTGTACTGGACAAAATCAGTTCAGACAAGCCCTACCCAGAGCAAATAACACAAGGACCTTTATTAACTGTAGGAGATGTCAGAATCATGCAGAATCACAGAATGTTTGGGGTTGGAAGGAACTTCTGAAGATCATCAAGTGCAATGTCCATGCTAAAGCAGGCTCACCTAGAGCAGGTGACCATAAATGTAGACTTATATTTGCAGAAATACGTAATAAAATGTCTACACCACTAAAAGTCCTCAAAGTAAACATGTTTCCATTCTCACAGCACTAGTGCTGCCTTGGAAATCCCCTGAATAGGCCTTAAAATGATAGATTTAACTGTAGTGATCTGAGGATTCAGAAATTAATAGATTTTAGTGAGGTAGATATAGGCTTAGAGGTTTAGGGATTTTAGTGAAATAGTGAAATTTTAGTGAATTTTAGAAGGACTTTACAAGAATTAGTAGATGTTAGAGCATTCACTAGGCCTGAAAGTTAAGATCGGATACTAAAGGAAGAAAACCTTGTTTCCCAGTCCTGAATGATAAACAAAAGAGGAGTTTAGTCAAAACATGGGGCAAAGGAATGTGAAACATTGAAGCTTGAAAGGCTTAAAGCAAGGTGTAAATTTATGACATAATGCTGAAGGGATACATATTCATGGCATAATTTGCTTACGTATGAGGCTGGTGTATAAAGATGGGTGGTAAAAACTGGGCGGGGACTTTTGGCACTTGACAGGATGGGGAGACACTTTGCAGTCCAAAGAAGTTCTTTCCTTGCTCCTGGGGCCAAAAACAAATCTTTTCTGTATCATTCATGCACAACCTTGAGTTTAAATTGATTTTCCTTAAATCGGTAGACACAAAAATATTTCTGTCAAATAAGTGAAAAATTGTTCATGTTGAGTCAAGAGAGAAATATCTTTAGCTGTGAGAGTTAGAGCACAGTACATATGTGTTCTGGATATATTTAAATTTCATATTTCTGTATTCTGTAGTAGATTCTTCCTAGTTGATTTTGTGGTGATTCCAGGTGTTCCGAATCACCAGTCCTTTTTCTAGTTAGATATTTATGCTTTAAAAATGTTTAGCCAGGTTTATCTATGTCATCATCCACTTTTACAATACTTCACCCTTCACAGTCAAATTGGATTTGAAAGTGATCCTTGCTATGAGGGGCAAAACCTGCATTAAGCATTATTAGCTCTAATACTCATAAAATTTAATACGGAAAGAGGAAAAATTTTCAATCTGACTTTTAAATTCAAGTGATTGATAGCTATTGTGGCACATGGCCTTTTGCCTTTTAACTTTAAATTACAATTTTCAATTATTTCAGAAGTCACTCAAACATGAAAAATAGATGAATTTTAATTCTTGCTCCATTTGCTATTTTTCACTGTACATCAGCCAGTATTCACAGGTTCACAGGTTCACAGGCCACTCTGACTTGGAAGGGACCCACAGGATCATCTAGTCCAACTCCCCACCAACCAGACCATGTCACTGAGCTCATCATCGAGTCTTCTCTTAAACACCTCCAGGGTGTTTAATCTTTTTAGGGGGTGACTGCGGGAGCTGGGGTTGTTCAGCCTGGAAAGAGGAGGCTCAGAGGTGACCTCATTGCTGTTTACAACTACCTGAGGGGAGGTTGCCGCCAGGTGGGTGTGGACCTCTTCTTTCAGGCTGATGACACCAGAATGAGAGGACATGGCCTCAAGGTATACCAGGGGAGGTTTAGACTGAATGTTAAGAAGAGGTTTTTCACAGAGAGAGTGATCGCTCATTGGAATGGTCTGTCCAGGGAGGTGATGGAGTCACCATCCCTGGAGGTGTTTAAGAAAAGACTGGATGAGGAATTCAGTGACATGGTCTAGGTAATGGGAGGCTCAGATGAACAGAGTGTGGTGCCCATGGTTCCAGGGCTGTCGGTTTGATATCTGTGTGGTCGTTCACTTGTGACTTGTATTAGATAATCCTTGTGGGTCCCTTCCAACTCGGAATATCCTGTGATCCTGTGAAATACTATAGCCATTCATTTATATATGTAGGCATGTACTAAAAATGCGTGTATGTGCAAATAAATAAATGGCTTATGATTAATGTTTTTTCCAGAACATAGTCACTTTGTATTGCATGATAACGATATTTTGTGATTGGTGTATGCAGATTGATAGAGCAAGGTGTGTTGTACCTCACCTTGTGCACCCACATAGGCATACACTTAGGTCTAGACATTATTCGTGATAGTCAGAAGGGACAAAGTCAAAAATTATTGAGGATGACAGCAGCCCGGAGGCTTACATACACGGCCTAACTCTATTTTTTAAACACATTACCTAAGCAGAAGAGAAAGAGTTGGAAGCCATGTAGGGCTCATCACAGCAGGCAGGACATAACTACAGACTTCAGCCCTCTGAAGATTCTTGGCTGAAGTGAAGCCCTTAGGAAGCCCTGGGCTTGATTCCATGACAGCAAATGAAGGTTGTTTCAGTTTTACCATGATACTGCTGAGTCTCACCTTCTACTCTGAAACTGTTGCAGGGAAAAAAGTGAATTTCCTTGACACTTGTGTCTGCTTGGACATGTCACCCAGCAGGGGCTTTTGGAATGATTTTATGGAACTTTTTGCTTTCCAACACAGACCAGAACCTTACTGTGATAGATACTGATTTCTCTGTACTTTTTAATGTAGCATAAACCCAAGATAAGACCTTCAAAATGAAGTTGCATTTATGGCGTATTTAATTATCTAGATTACAATTTTCAGTTGTTAGAACTCACACCATTAATTTTAAAATGCAGACTAATTCATGGTCTAAAGTCTTACAAGTGAATACACTTACCAACAAATACATGTAGAAGGCATTAGCACAATTTGCACAAGTTGTGCAAATATTATTTATGCCACATATTAATCTATAATGTAATTATATTCAAATATTAATCTATAATATAAAATTAATATAAAATACAAAAATTACAAAATTATTTACATGTATTGCACTCCAGGCTTCCTGGAGTGTATTCATAATTCTCAGTCCACATGTATACTACAGTGATGTCATTGGCAGATTGTGATTTTAATAAAGCAAATACAATATTCATGAGGGCTAAAGGTATGGGATTGCAACAAACAAACAAAAGAAAGGAAATTCACAAGTCAACAGTGGCAAACTTTCCTGAAGTTAGGTGAATATCAGGATCTAGTGTCATGGTAAAAATATTCCATGCAGTGAACCTGACTTTGACCCATGCCTGTTGCTGTACTTTTAATTCCAGACCAAGGATTAAAGGAAGCGTCTTCCCTTTCCTGAAACTGAAAACAGTCTGGTTGTATCCAGCCAACTAAAGTTCATTTGTTACTATGGTTACCAGAAGATAACATACACACACTCTATAAGATCATTTTTGGCAATAGGGAGTATATCCATAGAAGTCCATCTCCGCCCCCACAGACTGGAGGAATTAGGAAGGAAAAATACAGAGACTACAAGGGACTGATCTCCCCTCACAGAGTGAGAGAAGGAGAAGGACTCCAGAATATGCTTATCGTAAGAAGATTTGTCTTAATGAATGGAATCTCTGTACACAGAAGCTTCTAACTGCAGATGAGGTGACAGCAGACTGTCTTACAGGCCAAAGATGTAGGAGGAGAAGACTTTCCCAAGCTGGGAAACATCCATTCTTATGGGAAGGGAAAAGCATAACAAGGCTAATGTTCAAGTAAATAAGAGCTGCTTTTGCTTATGCTTTGCATGGGAACCCAAACAATGTTGCTGTGCAACTCTACCTATTGTCAAAAGGGCAGCACTTGACATCTTACCTCACCGAGGTCAGGCTGAAGATTTAGCCCACACTCTTATCTCCCCACTTTACCATATTTATAATTTTTTACATTCTCTCTGCATGTTCACAGGAAGCTTGGCATTATTTAATAGAGACATTAAAGGACAGACTCTTCCAGATTCTCCTCAGTTCATGTCTTTCGTCTGCTTAGACTGAGGAGCTCCCTATTCCTTACCCCATGAAGATTCACGTGCTCTTTTTTGGCCATCCACCACATTTTCCTAGCAATAAAAGATTCTACTAAAAAAAATAATAAAGAAAAGAAAAGAAAAAGCACCCCAAAACTCCAGCTTAAATACATTCTGGAATATTCAGAAATTAATTTGAAAAGAATGAGGTGTTCAATGAGAAAAGAAACCAAAACCACCAGGAAGGGGCCAGAAAGTCACCCCACTCTTTGGCTTCCTTGGACTCATGGCACGTCCAGTTCCTCATTCCTGTGTCCTAAGAGTATTTTGGGCTATGGCCTTCCTGCACAACAGAATGAAGAAACAGAAGAAAGAGGAAACAGTCATTTTTGTGACTAATTTAGGAAATGATGTCTTCTTCGAGTCTCAACTGATCCAATGAGACTTTCTGTTTTTGTTATGGTTTAGGGGGTTTTCTGTTGCTCTGGCAGCAAGGGGGTTAACAGCTCAGTTCTTGCCTGGGCTCTCCGTGCTGCCAGGACCTTCAAGGTTATAGAGATAAAGGTGTCTCTGTGAATAACATACTTGAGAGAGAAAAAAAAGTTTAGTAGCAAGATGTAGTGTGCCGGCTCAGAACCTGCGTTGGGAGGCTGAGAGATTGAAGGTCCCCAGGCCCACGAGAGAAGGGGTAGAGATGTTTTTCCAGGCATCCCGCTGCTGTTTGTGAATTGGACTGACCATGGTGAAAAACCTATGGACTGGAGAGAGGAACCAGAATGCAGAATCCATCTAAGCCATGACTGAAGATGGAGAGATAAAACTGGAAAAAAACAGCCAATGTTCTTCGAAGCCCAGAAACACAAGACAAGCCTGGAGCTAGCTGACAGCTCGGCAGAAATCCTCTGGACAGACTTTTGTGTATTGAGGCAGAATATAAATTATGTACTTTGGGACAGGCTCATATTATGACGCTGTAAGAAGCCAGTACTTAAAAGCTGCAATCCTGGCTGTGACTTTCGGACAACAGAGAATTTCGGAAGAACTGTCATGCTGGGGTCGAGATCTCACTTGGGAGGGGTCAGAAAGACCTTTTCCTCTCGTGAGAGAGAGAGAACTTTATGGAAGGGCAGAGAGATCATTCCTACCCTGGATCTGGTCAGATAATACCAACTTGCCTGGTTTACCCCTACCCTACCTTCCCCCTTTGTCTCCTGGTGGAACAGGGAATATTATATCTGTTGTAAGTGAAGGAGGGGTGGGGGAGAAAGGTTGCCTTCTAAATGATGCTTCCTTTGCAGTTCTGATCTTGTTAGTTAGAAAATAAACCCTTTATATTCTTTACTTGTAGTTGCCTTGCTTTTTACCTGTGATCAGTTTTATTTTCCAGTTTTATTTTCTAGCTTTTCTCCTCCAGGAGAGGTTGTGGTGTATCTCTGGCATCCAGCCAGGGTTAAACTGCGACAGTTTTGAAACACTGTAATGAACTGTGTTGATTTTTTTCTCCGGATGCTGCTTCAGGCATAGTAATAGTCAGATTGGGTGAATTCTCAAGCCTCTCAGACTCCATAGAGCTGTGACTCCTTGACACATGAAAGGCTTACCAAAAATAAAGAAATAAGTAAATAAATACATGCCTACATACATAAATAAATAAAAAATAATTGCCCACTTCAGCCCAACAGAACTTAATTAATGTTAGCAACATAAATTCTGACCTTCTCTTAGTTTTTGACTTCACAAACTTAATAATTCAGGTTTCCTTTTCATGTAAATGTGTCGAAGAGAGTTTTCATGTAATTTACTGTCATACTAAGGAAAGTATTAAAGAAAGTACTAAGGGCAAAGTCATGGAACAGATAGTCTTGTGTGCTATTACGCAGCAGCTGCAAAACGACCATGACAGTAGAACTAGTCAGCATGGATTTCAGAGAGGCAGGTCTTGCCTGACCAACCTAATCTCCTTTTATGATCTGGTGACTTGCCTGGCTGACGATAAAAAAANCTGTACTCAGCACTGGTCAGACCACATCTTGAGTACTGTGTCCAGAAGGATGTTGAGCTGCTTGAGAGGGTCCAGAGAAGGGCGACAAGGATGGTGAAAGGACTGGAGGACAAGCCCTATGGGGATTTGCTACGGGAACTGGGGTTGTTCAGCCTGGAGAAGAGGAGGCTCAGAGGTGACCTCATTGCTATTTACAACTACCTGAGGGGAGGTTGTAGCCAGGTGGGTGCAAATCTCTTCTCTCAGGCTGACGACGCCAGAATGAGAGGACATAGCCTTAAGCTACGCCAGAGGAAGTTTAAACTGAATGTTAAGAAGAGTTTTTTCACAGAGGGAGTGGAATGGTCTGCCCAGGGAGGAGGTGGAGCCGCCATCCCTGGAGGTGTTTAAGAGTAGGCTGAATGAGGCATTTAGTGCCATGGTTTAGACAATGGGTTGGTGTTGGGTTACAGGTTGGACTTGATGATCTCCAAGGTCTCTTCCAACCTTGCTAATACTGTGATACTGTGAAATCCCCTGAAAAATCATTATGTAGAATCACACCAACACTTCCATATGTTGGCATAACTGGATCCCTAAGACAGTTCTTCACTCCTCTTTTTACCTACAGAACATTCACATTTTTTGCTTTCAGAAGGTTTCAGAAGCACTAAACATTTTACAGGCAGTAAAATGCAAGGCTAGCAGGCTTTCTAGCCAAACCTCTCTGATTGCTGGGAATAAAGAAAACTGAGTAAGATTTTGAGAAGTAAGTCTGGCTGAAGTTTCGTTAACTTCACTTTGGTCTGAATTATTTCTTCCTGTTACCCAGAATAATCTTTTACTGTATTTCTTCAGCCTGGCCCTCATTAGGAAAAATGTTGCCAAAAGATACAGCCCAAGTTCTATCATTGTCTCAAGCCATGAAACAAGAAGTGAAAACATTTGTGTGCAGAATTAAAACAAGAAACATTTATGGTCATTTTATTTCTCTTTCTTGTTCTGTCTCCATCTCCCTTTGTTTCTGTATACATGCACATAGATACAGATATCTATAGCTATATTTATCTACATATGTACATTCATGTGCACTCATATGTAATTTCGCCCAAAGTACGTCTGTACTTTGCATTGTGTGGATGTTAGGAAGTGCTTTTTCACAGAGAGAGTGATCTCTCAGTGGAATGGTCTGCCCAGGGAGGTGGTGGAGTCACCATCCCTGGAGGTGTTTAAGAAGACTGGATGAGGAACTCAGTGACATGGCCTAGATGATGGAAGGCTTGGATGAATGGAGCGTGGTGCCTGTGGTTCCACACTTCTGGATTTGATCCCTCGGTGGGTGTTTACTTGGGAGTTGGACTAGACGATCCTACGGTTCCCTTTCAACTCGGAATAACCTGTGAACCTCTGTGTATGATAAAACAAAGAACAACAGCAGTACCTGAAACTCTATTCCATGCTCTGAATAGTTAAATCACAAACCCTATATTTTTGACTGAACTAAAATAGTAGCAGCACAAATGTGGCAACTAGACAATTAAGTAGTTCACAATCCCTTTGTCAGCTGAGAAGAGATCTGCTATCCATGCCAATGTGCTGTTTCCGTATCCCATTCCAACACCACTCCCCCTCATCTCATATTTAGAACATTTTCGCATTGTAAGTAAATAGAAATGGTCCAAAGTGATGTTTTTGAATAGAGAAATTCATAAATTCCACACAAAATTAACTTAGAGCTGTCACAGAACTTTGGAATTCGCTGCCAATTCTCAGTCCAGTTGATACTGGACTGCTCACCCTCCAAGAGGTGTTGTGGATCTTTCCTGCAATATTTTCCCAGATGGATAATGTTTAAGACAGCATCGCTTTGATGTGATTCTGAATAATAATGAAACAACCCCTGATAACACCTACGGTCGCAGGCAACTGGCTGTGTCTTCACTTCTATATACATCCCATCCCCCAGAGCAATCTTTGCCTATCAAGTCAGTACTGATTATGTCTTCATTGAACAGCATCTGACTGAGCATCTGCTTTGGATACCAGGTCACAGTGGAGTGAGAGAAGAAGAAATCATCTCACAGTGTTTAAAATGGTGTAGGACAGTAAGATGAGTGTACCCTCATGGGAGATCAGAGGAGCAGATTGGGATACAAAACCTGTGGGGAGCCCTGGAGGTTTGTGTATTACAAAGGAAGCCCAAGTGTGATCTGCAGAATCTGTTGAAATTAAGCACCAGGAGAAACTCTTCCCAGAAGCAAATCTATGTTTTGCTTTGAAGAAGGCTGGTTGACCAGAAAAGGAAGCTCAGGAATGAACTAATATTTAGGCAGGAGACCAGGTGTGAACTAGGCAGAGACATTATCTGACAGTGTAAACATGCCCTCTACATCTGCTTCCCAGCAACAGTGAAGCAAAACAGATTCAAAGGCTGGATCAACAGACTTGGAAGTTCTTAGATCTGATTCCAGCCTGATATCTGAACTCATGCTTATCAAGCAGTCATTGTTCATTGTCGTTGTTCACATATCCCACAAAAAAACCTGCAAATTCTGATATTTCTAAAGGATGCATTTTACTAATCTGCTGCTCCTCTGGTGTCTGGGGCCATTCCTCAGCTGTCAGCTCACAGTATTTGCCGGTTTTACCTTATGTACACTGTATGCTCAGAACCAATGCAATCACTGTCCTGAGGCAAATGTAGAAAGAAAATTAAACATGTTTAAAAATTCTGTTTATTCATATCTTCAAAACCTTGTCATTAAAACACTGTTCAACATGTCAGGCAGCTACCAATATATACAGATTTATGCATTTATACAGAAAGGTATCTCAACTATGCTTCATGAAACCAAAACACATCAAAACAAGCTAATGAATTCAGATAAACACTCCACAAAATCTTAATTTTCCAGATGTGCTGTACCTGAAATACTCAATTATCTATGTTTTAAGTAAGAATATCACATGACCACTCACATGAATAAAATTTGAACTGAGCTGAATAATTAATGAATGATTTCCCCAATGCTACGAGATCAAACATCTTGTCATAAGGATAACAATGACATGAAGGACATGAAATCTAAAGTTTTAGGGATACTTCAAACATCTCCATTCAGTAGTTCTCATTTGGGGAAAATTCCTGTCTGTCCTCACTGGATCTCAGTGTTGAACTACAAGCATGACATAGCTCAAATATTTTCAACAGCAGATGGCTGCTCCCATTGCTGGAAGGGATGGGAAGGGATGTCCTTCAGCACACACAGTGGGATGTCCTTTGGCATACATATAATGCAGGAACAACTAGCTGCTGGATCACTGAGGGTTGTCTTAATTTCAAGAACATCCCTAGAAAGCCTCCGAATGTTTTACGATTCTGGACAGCACCTTTCCTAAGATCCCAAAAATGAGGGACAAGGCATGACCAGAGGTTTACACTTAGCACATTCCGTTGTAAGAGTCTCTTTAGAAAAGGATTTGGGGAACTCACACAGACTCTTTGCTGTAAAACTGCTAAGCACTGCTCCAGCACTGCCACAGCACAAGCTGCTAAGGGTTGCTGCTGGCTTCCTTATGCTTCCAATTCTCAAGCAAATCCCTTCCAAGGTCACCAGAAAACAGCAGAAAACACCAATTTCCTGATTTCAACACAACAATCCTGGATTTTGGCACAAAAACAACTCTTTGGTAACATGCACTGTCTGGCACCTTTCAAGGACTTCACAGAAATTTTTTTGTGCTTTATAAACATATAAATATATAATTATAAATCCCATGACAATCCTAAAATAATGGCAAACAAATGCTGTCTCTATCTTAATTATGATGGAGAATATATTGATTTTGCATATTAAACAAGCTTAGGAACCTTTAGGCTGTCTAGTCCATAAGGAAACCTAACTGAATCTAAACACAACTGAATACCCATTTGTTCAATAGGATATAAAGAAGCCCTGATGACAATTGAGTGTGCAAGTCATGTAGTTTTTTAGACATCATCCACGTGAAATGGATCAGTTAATCTGCATCAAAGTCAGAGCAGAAGTGGTAATGGGAACTGAGGTATTTCAGCCATTGCCTCTGAAACACTTCAAAAAATTCCAATGTGCAAAGAAATGGTCAGTGTGAAATAAGCAAAAAACATGATTAGAACTGACATTTACAGCGAAAACTTTTATGTTGGTACTGCCAAAATATGTTACTTTTACATTCCTAGTGTTTCCTGTTTGAGGTATTACATTTTTGTATGTCATTTGTGAAAATTCAGGAAAATACATCCAGGGAAAAACTCTTTCTGTACTCTCAAGAGGATGTCCAACAGAAATCAGAGTGCTCAGCAGTGTTATGGAAGTGAGTGGGAGCAGTAATGAATGGAAACATATAGTGGTATCTCTAAGCTATCATAAACCGAGCTAGAGACATAGTGCTAGATGATATGGAGAGGGGGGATCACTGGCAGTGTAACAGGCTGCTTCCTCCACTATGTCACCGGGGGCCAGCTCAGGCCGGAACTGAGTAGTGACACAAGATAACACTGTCCCATAAAGGCAAGACCTGTACCAAGGTTGAGAGCATGGAATAAAGTTCATGGAAACTCATATTAACTCATTTTTGAAGAGGGTTTTTTGCTTGCCATTAAATACTTTCCCAAAGCAAAGGGAACTGTATTTTTTTTCCATACAGTTAGTCTTTTGCCCATATATGAATTACACCAAATTTTGCTGATCTCAGAAATTATAAAGGGTTGCTCTTGCTCAGGTAACAATGTCCTGCTGCCCAGACCCGAACACAGCAAAACAAGTATGCTTTGGCTACAGCTGTGTTGTGTTGACCCTCTGTGAATACAAAGGACAGTCACAATCATGTAAAGAAAGACAGGTCTGTGCAGATACAGCTGTTATCTGTGGGCTGGGTACAGGCTGGACACAGTGGCAAAACTGAGCAAAAGCACATGAAAAAAAAGACTTCTGACCAAATAGTGCCATTAGCAGTACAAAAATATAAATTTGCTAAGTAGATTTCTGTTGGGAACAACCCCCTGAACTACACAGAACCCCATAAGACATACTTTGAGGTATTATTAATTGATTGGTATTGCATTCATACACAGAGGTCATGATGTACTGCTTGCAGATAAAATGTACCAAGATGGGCCCTGACCAGCATGGTGTCAAGTATAATCCCTTTACAGAACATATCTTCAGCCAGCATTTTGTAGTAGACTAATTTTCTGTGACGGTGATGTGAGATGACGATTGTGAAGGCGCCATGGAACTATGGACAATTCAGGCACTCCTCCCTATATGCTGGAAATCCACTGTGAATCTTTATGAGTTGGCTCATGACCACATGCTTGGCCTGCTGGGCAAGGTGACACCCTCCTCACTTGTCAGCATACAGAACTACTGTAAATACCCAAGGCAAAGTAACAAATCTCTCAAAGCTTACTGCTCAGAAGAAAAACTGAGATTCAGTACAACTCAGTAAGACACAATTATGAAAGACTCCAAGGACAGTGAGAAGCGAGAAATGAGAAATAACATGGATCCAAGAGCTGGCAAATAATCTATAGTCCATAATAGATTGTTTGGACAGATCTGGGGGACTACCTGGGGGAGCCAACTGTGCTTATTGCTTGTTCTTTGGTCCATATTTTCTCTCAAATGTTTTTGTTCTGAGTTCATGGTTACCAATCTAAAATGGTTTGGTTAGCCCCCATTTAATCTTGGAGAAGAAAACTGCAGCTATTAAGGTGAATTTAAAACTTCAGTAGGAATTGAACTTGGTCAAAAAAGATAGCCTAAGAAACAGGCCTGGAGGAAGAAAACTGCAGGAAGAGCTGGCAGACAAAAACCTAAAACTCCTCTGAGACTCTTGAGTAGTATACAAAGAAGCTAGACTTACAGCTAAGCTGGAGATTGTGGCAGGGATCATATTTAAAAGGGATAAAGATCTACTTGCGGGAAAGATTGAAAGGAAGAAGAAAATCCAAGGACACAGCATAGCGCCTCTCTAAATCTAATTGCAATTCTACACTCTGTTTTGCATAAAGCTATAGAATTACATAGCATCAGGATTTTTTCTCCATAGTTTTTGATCCGGACAGATTTAAAAATGAGCTGAAAAAATTCACCTTGCTTCGAAATTGATCTGTATATTCTCAGCATAAAGTCAACTTTTTTTCATAGAATGGATTTAAAAAACCAAAACAAACAAACAAAACCCACAACCAAACAAAAAAAACCCAAAACAAAAAAATAAATACATAAAAAAGAGGGTCATGGAGCCACACCTTTACCCAGAGAATACATAAATGTGACAGTACAGTGCCCTTTTCAGAAATGTACGTTTTTGCTGTTTTCACTAACTGAAAACAGCGTTTGTTATAGTCTAAAATATGTATTTTTGTGCAACTGCCCACATCTATAAACATGCACAAAGTAAGCAAAGTGGGGAGGAATAGAGATGAGCAAGTTATTAAAGTTATGAAAGAGCTCTGTAACTAGCACTAAAGAATTAAAGTAAAATACTGTGTGCATAAAATTAGACTATGAATTACCTCTAATACTGTTGATATCACTGCTGTATTAGGGAGAATCCTTTTGAAGTTCCTATAGACTGATATGTCATATACAGAGTAAACTCATGGCTTTACTGGAATGATCACAAAGGTCTTACTGCTTCCATTGGAAAAAAGATTTCAACCTATTACCTTCTAAGGCTTATACTTTACCTTAAGCATTAAACAAGTAATGAAGTAAACAGTAAACATTACTCTGGTGTGACAAGGCAGTTGAACAGAGCAGGTCCTTACAGGAAAAGTAAACTCTGTGGTTTCAATATGACAACACCAGTTTCTGTGTATAGGCTGTACGCTTGGGGAAGTATATTTATATTTTACTATGATAAATCCTTCTTTCTTAAAGACCAGACTGGAGGATGACAGATGATGCTTTGTGGTTTGACCCAGTGGGGAACTAAATGTCCCACAGACATTCATTCACTCCCCTAGTGAGATGGAGGAGAGAACAGGGAAAAAGGTAAAACACATGGGTTGAGACCAAGACAACTTAATGAGAAAAGGAAAATAATGAGTGAATATACAAACCAAGGGATGCACCATGCAATTGCTCACCATCTACTGACTGACACCCAGCCAGTCCCTGAGGAGCAGGTCACAACTCCCTAGGTAATTCCCCCATTTTGTTGTTCAGCATGACACCGTATGGTATGGAATAGCTCCTTGGTTACTTGGGGTCAGATGTCCTAACTATATCTCCTCCCATATTCTTGTGCACCCTCAGTCTCCTCTGAAATGGTGTGATAAGCTGAAAAGTCCTTGAATTAATGTAAGCACTGCTCAGCAACAACTGAAGCATCAGCATGTTATCAATATTACTCTTATCCTACATCCAAACCACAGAACTATACCAGCCAACAGGAAGAAAATTTGCTCTGTCTCAGTCAAGACCAGGATACATGCCTACTTTCTGCACAGCTCATGCAAGAAAAGGAAATAATATTCAGGACAAATACAAAATGCACATTTATCTGTCTACTAGCTGAACTCCATCAGACTACCTGAAAACCACTCCTCGGCCACAGGTACTTGCACAAATCTTGCCTCTAGGTACAGTTTAGACCACAGTAAAATAATTTACTCCAGCAAAGATTTCAGGATTGAGATCTTTTTTCTTAACCAAGTTTTTCTTCTAGAATAGGGCTTATTCGTGTATGCACATGCAAATGTGCCATCACAATACTGGTTTAACTGAAAACATCTTCTGCTAATGGAGCATGGCATTTCCTTGTTACACCACATTAACTTCATTTCTTTGGATCTGATAATTAAGGCCAATTGTCTCTTGAAGACAGTAAATTAATTCCTGACACTGTTGCACTTTCACGACTATCACATCCAGATTTCATATTAAAAAGCAACCAAACAAACAAACAAATACAAAAGCCAAAGGAACTTGTATGAGATTCACCAAACTATTTAAACTGTGTTTGTCCACTGTATGTGCCAACTTCTTTAGGCAAATGCAGTTTATACATTACCTGATACCCAGCTTTAGCACAGCAGAGAGACAGTTCGTCAGTGAATCCAATGTCGAATGTGCCTAGCCAATGCAAGCACAACCAAATACCTCAGATAATGGCTTTGCTCATATTCTGGAAATGACCAAAATAGAAGTGTTGAGAAGACAAACCTACAAACAGTCCCTTGTAAGCATTGGGGGGATATTTCACAGGGCTTTTTCGTCGTTCTCCTGTTCAAATGTACAAAGGGAGAACGCCTTGGCTTGTGTGGTTGTTCGGAAGAGTGGCAGTTTACATCACGACATGCACGGCTGTGCTCATGTGCACAGGCCAATTGGAACACAGCATGAATGGGAAACTTGTGCCACCAAAGAGCTCTGCTCAGGCACCATTAGTCTGATATATATGTGACCAATCTGCAAAGAAAAAAAATAAATATAATTTCTCACATGCACAGGTACCAATATTCAGGAACCATCAACAATAAAGGCAATGGAAGAAAAGGAGACCAAATGTCATTATTATTTGACAAATTAAGAAAACTAAATTGAATTTATTATTTCTTGAAAGTAACTCAGGGTTGTATCATGGTAGTCACCAAGGAGAAATGCAGTTTAATCATAAGACAAAACTAAAAAGCTTTATCTAGTCTCTACCACACTGTGCTGCATATAACAATTTTAATTTAGGGGCTGCCTCTAGAAGGAACCCAACAAGGTTCTCCCAATTTGTTCTTTTTTTTGCCCTGCCATGCCTTTGGCTTTCCTTTTAAAGACTGAAGGTGTAAATCTTCAATCTGAGGACAGTTAACTTCAGTTAGCTGAGAACACAGCTTCAGGGTGTTAGTGCAGCTACTCTGTTGGTATGAGAAAATTAGTAAAAGAACTAGATAACAAAGAGTTGTTTTGAGGTAAATGTCAAGGCAGGGAAAAGGGAAATTAATATTGGAGCAATTACATCATTTTAATTAACTATCACAGCAGCTTAAATATCTGGTTCAGATCTCGCTTTCCTTCCTTTTTCTTCTCCATGACCTCAGTCTTTATCACACTGACTTTATCTGCTAGTGCCTATAGTGACATGCAGACTTCCAGAAGACTTTGCAAAACACTAACCTCATTTACCCGATGCAAATACCCAGCATTGTTCTAGGAAGGGAACGGGCCTGCTGATGCAAAACTGCTCTGTTTATTTCAGGAAACTCATTGTTTCAATAAGTAACTTTCTTGTCTGGCCATTCTGCTCCTTGTTTCAGGATGTCAGTCAGAGTCAAAGAATTGGTAGCAGTGGGAAGATAAAGCAGTTTATAATCTCACTGAGTTATACTGCAACTCAGCACAACTATTAATGTTCCCAGCCAGATCACGCAACAAACAGAAATTAAGAGCAGCTTACCCATGCAGCAGTATTTATAATCTCACCCAGTCCTCTCTAAGGCAAAATTCCCCTTTATTCCTGGGCTATGTAACAAGACATTCAGGTCAAAATGTAACGTTACATGTTCTACTAGATCATAAAGGGGTCATTGGAAAACACATATTCCTCATAGTATTTCAGAATTCCAGGTGGCCACGCTGTGTAGAAAGTCAGATAAAGGACTCCCAAAAGCTCCCAGCCAGATTCCAACAGTAGCATGTACATAGAGATTTCCCAAACAACTTCTGAGCCTTTTTCCATTTCTTTGGTGTCTGAATGTGAATCGACCCATTTGGCTTGCTCCAACTAAGAAAAAAATTAACTGTTCTAAAAGATCTGTCCTTGTTATAAATCCCTTCTAGCAAGAACAGGGTTAGACTTAACATTTGTTAGTGCAAATAGTAATAGTCTTGTGTTTCTGCATGTCCTGTAGAGCATAACCAGAGTGCTTATGTGAAGGCCAATGGCATCCTGGCCTGAATCCGGAACAGTGTGGTCAGTGGGACTAGGGAAGTTATCCTTCCCCTGTACTCAGCGCTGGTCAGACCACATCTTGAGTACTGTGTGCAGTTCTGGGCTCCCCAGTTTAAGAAGAATGTCGAGCTGCTTGAGAGGGTCCAGAGAAGAGTGACAAGGATGGTGAGAGGACTGGAGAACAAGCCCTATGGGGAGTGGCTACGGGAACTGGGGTTGTTCAGCCTGGAGAAGAGGAGGCTCAGAGGTGACCTCATTGCTGTTTACAACTACCTGAGAGGAGGTTGCAGCCATGTGGGTGTGAATCTCTTCTCTCAGGCTGACGACACCAGAACAAGAGGACATGGTCTTAAGCTACGCCAGGGGAGGTTTAGGCTGGATGTTAGGAAGAGGTTTTTCACGGAGAGAGTGATCTCTCAGTGGAATGGTCTGCCCAGGGAGGTGGTGGAGCCACCATCCCTGGATGTGTTTAAGAGAAGACTCGATGAGGAGCTCAGTGACATGGTCTAGTTGGTGGGAGGCTTGGATGGATGGAGCATGGTGTCCATGCTTCCACGCTTGTGAGCCTGATCCCTGGGTGGGCATTCATTTGGGAGTTGGATGAGATGATCCTGTGGGTCCCTTCCAACTCAGAGTAACATGTGAACCTGCGAACCTGCAGGATTTAGACATGCTATGAAACTGTATGTGCACATATTACATTATGTCATTTCTCTTCTTTCATTATAGATTAGTATTTCTGGATGGTCTCAAGGAAGTAACAGCAAAGCTGGAATTTGATTTAGATATTGTTTACAACACACACGCACATATATATACTATATAAAATGTTTATATAATATATATCTTTTTAAAGCATAAATACATGTATGTGCATCTATATGTGCATGTGCATCTATGTCTGCTTATTTCCAGTCTGAAAATCAAAGCTCCTGGGCTACTAATATCTTCTACTCTCTGACAATGACATTGTTCTTTTGCCAGGTTAAGTCCATCACTTAGGAGTGCAAAGACCTTCACCATTTCAAACCACTACATTCATACCAGCAAACGTATCTAAATACGATCTATCAAACCTACACCATTTAACAGCATAGCAAGTGCATTTATGGAGGTGACAAGGCACATAAAAGAACAAATTTTGCTAATTCAAACCATGTCTCCAGCAGGAGGCTTTGCTGGTAGAGTAAGAATTTACAGCAGGAGCGGCAGCCGTTGCAGCCAGCTGCTGGGCAGGAGCATCTCATTCCATGGCCTTCTGTCTTCTCAGAGCAGCAGCACCAAATTAAGGAAAAGAGAAACTGGAATCTCTTCAGGAACTTCTGGGAGTCCCTCACTGTGTAGGCAATGATTTTCAGGCTGAGAGCATGGCAGAAAACAAAGCACATTCTAGCAGTCTAAAATTCTACCAGTCTATTTCTAACTCAGTGAAATTACTAGTGATACAAAGTACCTTTGACATTTGGTTGATTCTCCCAAATTTTCTGGGGCTGTATTTCATATCCACTGCAACATCCCTGTGGGCTTTCATGACATGTTCCTGCACTTACAACAGACACAACAGGTTTCTCTAATGAAATATTTTAAAGTATGAAAATTTTTGTTTGATTTTTTCATTGCTATATTAACTAGATGTTCCAAGTACAAATTTATAATCCTTCAGGGTCTACATTGTCCAAATAGAACCAACGACAGCAGAAATAGTCAGCTTTCTGGCAAAGGACGATAACTACACATCTATACATGTTAGGGAAGACAATACAAAGATAAAAGAAAGAATCCATTAGAAACCATTTCATTTCAAAGTCAGTTCAAATTATTCAAGTAATTTCACATAAAAACAATTACTCAAGTGACAAACTGGTAATTTACATTGGTGTTATTGGTGTGACAATACTCATGCTGAAAAAGAGGATCTGATTTTTCTCTAACATAAGGTATTACACTTCAGCTGAGTGAGAGGCTGAGTAAGGAAAAGAATCCATGATTCAAGGAAGTTTTCCCATTTCTTAACTTTAATACCACTGCATCAAAACAGACTCACACAGCAGCCTGCAGAGCAACAGACCTACAAGAAGTCCAGTCAGGAACTCATATTCTGTTCAGCATAATGGCAGACTTTGTTATACTGAAGTATACCTGCTGTTTTAGTGGATGGTGATTCTGAGATTTTATTTAATTAGCATGAATGTAAAATAAGTAAAAAAAAAAAAAAAAAAAAAGGATAGTTGGCAATTGAAACAATAAACCCATCACCCTGTTGCAAAATACACTCTTATAAAGTATTTTTATTTATTAACTCATTTAAAAATATAGACTACTTATAACCAGACCAAAAACATTTAGTAGATTCACCAAAAACCTGAAAAGGGCCTATTGTTCAGAGATAATTCAAACCATCCTATGCAGTTTTAGTAATTTAAATACCACTGGAGTACTAGCACAGAAGATCTACTTACTTATTTCTGATCACATAGGAGTCAGAAAGCAATTCATGTTAGGAAGAATCCTTGACAGTTTTCAAAATACCAATATGCATTCCCATGTGTCCAAGTGGCAAAGAAGCATCAAGTGTACACAGAGCCTTCCTTATGAAGGAGTTCATTTACATCCACTAGAGAAGTCTTTGGCAGAAAATGAACAGGACTGGTTAGTCCCCTGCATGGAAACTGAGTAAAGGAGTGAGTGTCCGAAGAAGAGGGAGTTTGGATTATATTCAAGACTGGGAAAATTCTGAAAGACACAAGTGATTGGGAAACACCTGGATGAGAAAGTGTGGTACAAATCCAGCAACCAGCAGGAGCAGCCAAGTATATGGACTTTGTACACATTTATCAGAAGTGCAGGCATCTTCAGGCAGTTAAAGCAAAGTGAAGAAATATGGAGAAAGAACAGACATTTAGAAGAGTAAAAACTGATCAAAAAGAAAGCGTTTGTCATAAAATATCACAGCCTTACAAAACAGCTTAAATAAACATGTGGTGTCTCAGAAGGACTGTAGGATCAGTAGCTGTGGAAAGTCAGCCTGTGGCACCACAAACAGAGAAAGGAGGTATACTCAGAGGGAGACTAGGATAAGGGTATCCATTACAATATTTAGAATGGACACATTTCTGCTATTCACTTTCGGGTGGATGGCATAAGTTTCATGAAGTGCTGTACAAAAGTCAACCACAGGCATCTTCAGGTCAACACATTTTATGCAGACTATCCAGCCAGGAGAGGAATTGAGATTTGTGCCTTGGAGTGAATGCTTTAGGGCAACCACTAAGGGTCTTTCCAGAACAAGGCTGCAACAATTCAGTCTGAACCTGGCTATTTTACAAGAAAACCTACTCTGAGACATTATATTTTACTCCATGTAGATGGTGCAAGAAGGGATGTGCAAGAGAGGATTTCACTTCATGGTGACTTAGCAGTAATCTTGCCAAATTTAAGATCTGACATCATAAAATGAAGGAATGTGCATACTCAGTAGACCGGAATACTCAGCTTAAAGCAAACCACATACATGACCTGCATTTACAAAGAGGTTTTACAGTAAGAGCAAAGATTTGACAGATTTCTGAAATCTCACAGATATTGTGAGAAAATATCAGAAGGAATACCCTCTCTGAGTGTCAGGAAGCAATATTGCTACAGTGGATTACAGCTCCGATTCAGAAAAGTGGTCTCCTGGCAGCATGCAGGAATCAGCTGTAGCCAGGAAACAGAGCAAGTTTCGTAACCTTATTTTGTAACAGCAAGAGACCACAGAACAACACAGAAAAACTAAACTCATCATAGCCAAGTGGGAATTTCAGCACAAAACAAGGCTAATAAAGCTATTGGAAAGAAGAAACCATAGTAAAAAATCTGTCTGCAAAGACAAAACACAGAAAAAAATAAATCTGTTTTATATTGCGATGCATTGTCCCTAGTGCCTGATAGTGAGGTTTCAAGAAGCCATGAACAACAGTACATATCACAATTTTGTAGAGAATGCTGAGTTGGAAGGGACCCAGAAGGATCATCAAGCTGCAAGAGTCACATCGTATGCCTGAGGGCATTGTCGAAATGCTTCACGAACTCTGTCAGACTTGGTGCAGTGTCCACTTCCCTGGGAAGCTTGTTCCAGCACCCAACTACCCTCTAGGTGAAGAACCTTTTTCTAATATCCAATCTAAACCTCCCTTGACATAACTTCAGGCCAATCCCTCAGATCCTGTCACTGGTCACCACAGAGAAGAGATCAGTGTCTGCCCATTCTCTTCCCCTCACAAGGAATTTGTAGACTGCAATGAGGTCTCCCTCAGTCTCCTCCTCTGCAGGCTGAATAAACCAAGTGATTTCAGCCATTCACAGTATCACAGTGTTGATAAGGCTGGAAAAGACCTTGAAGATCATAATTTCCAACTTAAAAACCAACTAAAACCTAACAGCTATAACATTTATATCATGACCCTCAACACCTCATCCAGTCTACCCTTAAACATCTCCAGCTGGGGACAGGGTGGTCAGTTCCTGGCATATCTCAGCAACAGGTCCTGTTTAAGTTGGCCTTAAAAGAAGGTCAAACTGATTGGATGTAGAGACTCACGTCTCAATAAAGAAAAACCAAATTTCTCTTAGAAGTTAGGGTTCCCTTAGAGTTAATTTCTTTAGAGCTAGTGCTTGGGAATTCTGAAAATAAGTTCTTCTTTTGGGAGGAACTGGAGTTAACAATCATGACTAATCTATTTGAGTCCACTACTCCTTAAACAGATGATGTGAAAGTGGTTGCTGGAATCGCCTTTTATCTTCTGTCTGTAATGTGATAAATCTTCAGATATACTCTTAGTACAGGAAAAAGGATTAGAGAATTGAGATTCCCTAAGATTTACACAGGGGACTTTTTCAGAGATAAAAACTTAAAATTTTCTTGGGTGATGTGACTGCTCACAGATTGCCAGTAAATCTTGCTACTCAGCATGGAAACATCCGGGTGGCTTGAACGGCTGGAGAGGAAATGCCAAATTGTCTGGCATGCAGCACTTACAGTGACTCCTCCTCTCTGATGACATGTTGTACTCCTTCTTGGGTTTCCCGTCACAGCACAGCTGCAATGACTTTTAAAGATATGAACAGCATCATAAGACTACGTTTGTTAACTATTCCTCATTCCACGAAGCCACAATTTGCATCAGTGATAACAAAACTATAGCTATTCATCTGGGGTGAATGATCAATGTTGCCCACTACACTGGCATCATCAGCACAAGTTTTTGAAAGTTGTTTGCAGACATTTGGACTCTATAAGTAATGCAGATTTTAGAGTGATGGACACTGTGGCTCCTAAAATTAATCTGAATAAATAAAGGGTGATACTAAACTCTTCTCAGAAAAACAGAATTACAATTCAATTCTCCTGAACATTTTTTCAGACTCTAAAGTACTTTAAAAGCTTTATTTGCTTTTGCAATTTCTATTGTATTACAATGGCAGTAGGTATGTGACTAGAAGTGCCTGCACATTGCTGACAAGATAAAGTACATTGTGAGTTACATAGCTGTCACCACAGCCATAACTCAACTGTCACCGTCACTGGTCTTATGTCCTTAGCTAAGCACTTCTGAGTAAATCTGAAGTCACAAAGCTTTAATTAAAATTTGTAAAGTAATAATTGGTGAGTAGATAAGTCAATAATTGGTAAGTAGATAAGTCACAGAGGGAGGTCCTCACCTTCACATGGCTCTGGTGGGTGGAATTTTCAATAGTTGCCTTTGCTGGAGCAAAGTTAGCAGGACTGAGATGATACATTGACCTTTCATACTCCGTAGCAACAGGTACAATTCTCTCCGTCTGATAGGCTTCCATGGCACAATCATTTTGAAATTAAAGAGTCTCTAAGCCACCCCAACATTCACACATATGGTAATTTGGCAGTAATCTAGAGGTCTGGTATTGAATATTTATTTGACGGCATTCTGATCTGAACTCTTGTATTTCTTCATTTGGGTATTTTATTATCGGCAAATGAGTAAAACCTTTTGTCCCAAGGAATTTCTCCTAGTGTTATTTGCTTTCCTTTTCTCTTGTTTGGAATTCAGTCTACCTCGGATAAAACAATCAATTGCAGACAAACCTTCTTTATTCCTCTTGGTCCTCTAGGGATTTTGATAGAAATAGTCTTCATACTGTCCAGNCAGCAAAGCCAGTGCTTAAAAAGCTGCATCCTGTGCTGTGACTCTCGGAAAACAGAGAATGGAAGAGCTGTCGTTCCTGGGTCAAGATCTCACTTGGGAAAGGGTCATGAAAGACTTTACCTCTCATAAGAGAGAGAGAGAGGACTTTATGGAAAGGCAGAGAGATGGTTTCCTACCCCAAATCTGGTCAGAAATACCAACTTGGCTGGCTTTTCCCCTACCCCTGTTCCCCCTTTTTCTCCTGGAAGAAAAAAGGGAATATGAGATCTGTTGTAAGAGAAGGAAGGGTGGGGGGAAAAGGTTGCCTTTAAAATGATGCTTCTCACATTAATCTCTGATCTTGTTAGTTAATAAATAAATCCTTTATATTTGTTACTTGTAGTTTGCCTTGTTTTGCCTGTGATAAGTTTTTTTTCCCAGTTTTTTTCTCTGGGAGAGGTTGTGGGTGAATCTCTGGCATCCAGCCAGGGTCAAACCACGAGAAATACACATGTTGATGCATTTTTTCTATCAAATCTAGAGTGCAGTGACAAAGAATATACAAGGTCATAAAGTGGAAGGTGGAAGAAAAAAATCTGTATTTGCTAGGGAATAATCATTGATTTTAGAAGGTTAACCTCAGTACTGTCAAAATTAGGTCCTAAGGTTTTTTTTACAATCACATTGTAAAGAGATTGGTCAACTAAACAGGTTCACAGGTTATTCTGAGCTGGAAGGGACCCATGGGATCATCTAGTCCAACTCCCAAGCAAACACCCACCCAGGGATCTGGCCCTCAAACATGGAACCATGGGCACCACGCTTCATCCATCCAAGCCTCCCACCAGCTAGACCATGTCACTGAGCGCCTCATCCAAACCTGTTGGTTTATATGGCCACAGGTTTCCAATTTGACCTCTAGCTGCCAGCCCAAAAGGATATTGAGTATCCAGAGGACACTTTTCCTTCTGCCAATTATATCTGGATGTCAGGATACGGCAGAGTATTTCAGATTAGACTAAATGCCTGTGTTGAGACATCCAAATCTCAATCCTGGCATCCAATAGATAATCCCTAGTTGTACACAGATGGTTAAACACACCTTTATCTGTTTTCACACACAGACACACACACCCCTTCTTCATAGTATACACACTTCAATGCAACTGGCACTGCTCTGAGCCATTATAGGAGCTTCCAGATTGCTTTCAGGCTTAGTCTCTAGTTTTTCCTAAATTTTCCTCTGAATTACCAGGACACAATGATGAATTCCATCCTTTTCCTTATCATGCAGATAAACAGAACACTGTGTTTGTTAGTGCTGTGCATTTTCCATAACAAATGGAAATAGAGCATAGCACATAGAGCAAAGCATCCAGGTAGACAGTATCAAAGCAGCAGATATTCATCTTCCAAACAGATGGACACTACAGATTACTCAGGAACTGTGCTGTGTGTGTACACATGTGATAGCAGTACCATGAAGGACACATTGGTTCATTACTATTTTGAGAAATGCCTCTTCTAAGAACATGTGCAACTCTCTTTTCAAAGATATGCAAGTGATCACACTGGCAGAAGGAACAAAGTCAAAACTCTTGCCAACACCCCTCTGGAAGCCTGGAAAAAAGCAAACCAGCAGATGTCTTTTACCTTGAGATCACTTCTTTTTCCAGTTTATCCTTCTTGCATTATTTTTCTCTGGTGCATTTTTGTTTCAAATTTTATCATGTAACAAAAGAGAGTAAATGGGTTCCTTGGAAAAAAGTCTTCAGGAGTTTCAAGAAAGAAAATTATAAGTCCCATAACTCCTCACCTTCTTCTGAACTGTATCTACTTTCCAATTTGATGGACTCCAGCTGGGAACTTGTTTGAACTTGTGTAAATTGGAAGGATTTTACCATCTCTGTGCAATTCAGCCACAGTTCTCCACTAAAGATCAGTCTTTCCAGTCCCATCACTGGAGGGGCTTTCCATGATTTTTTTCCAAAATGAGGAATTCCTCTGGCTCCAGCCCTAAGGGTCTCTTTCTCAGGGTTCTTTATTGCACACCCTGTGGGAGTTTCCAAACATAATTGCTTAAACCTGTTAGAGGAGAATTGGTAGATTTTCCCACTCTCTGTGGAAATTTCTTTTGTATGAGTTTATATTATTGCAAAGTACCTCTCCTGGGACTCTGTCTCAGAGGAAATATGAGGTAGCTGTGATACGGCATATGATTTCCTTTTTTTTCTGGATTTTTTTCATGGTACAGCACAGTTATCCCTGAACAGAAGAGTACTCTTGTAAAGGTATCTTGCAAGATTTAAAAAGCAGTGCAGAGGTCGGCTGTTGCTTTGATACCACTTAAAACCAATCAACTCCCATGTCTTCCAGGATACTGCTGACATTTTCTGACTGATTCCAAATAACAGTGCTTGTCTCACAAGCTCACTGGCGCAAAGAATTTCCTCTTCAAGTACATGGCAGATGAAACTGAGCCTAAGATCAGAGGCTCCAATGAGTTGGTTGCTGTTTCCTCTGTTACCTTGTCTGCTTTAGATGTTTTCAAAGGTTCAATGTCTCTCCTAAAAGATGAGCAGCCACAAAGCAACCTATATAGAGTAACTCTCTGCTCTATTTTTCAGTACTTCCAAATGAAACATCGGGATATTTCTAATATGTCAGAAAGTGTTGCAATTTCTAACTAGAAAATGACTACTCCACAAATTTAATGCTGAAGTTTTCAACATTTTTCTCTCTTTCAAGAAGCAAGTTCACTCAGTTAGAATTCTCATAAAATACAAATTTGTCTGTTCTCAACTACTTGAGAGCACATACACCTAATGTAAAAACTAGCTGATGTAAATCTAAACATTGGTCTTGTTAGATCTCTCCAGGATTTGGAAACAATGAGTTTATGGCTATAAGGTACTATGCACATGAATAAAATAAAAATAGATTATGAATTTAAGAATTAAAATCCTATTTGTATTTCTACCTTTTGGCTTAACTGCTGAAGCATTTTGAATAATATACAGATTGTCAGGTTAGAGATAATGAGATGTTTTCTGTTCATATTGCACTCATTCAGAATATTTTACAGAGCAAGTCTTGGAAAGCACACTGAGCATAAACTGGTATTTGAAAAAGCTACTCAGAAGTCTTATTATGTCAGTGATCTACAGAAAAAGTCACGGTCATGAAAAAATTTCCGATAGAGAAATGTTTAACAGAAAGCATTTCATGCAACTGCAGATTTCTCAGCAGTTAAAAGGTAAATTAGACTAGTTGTTCCATTAAAGTTAGCAACTGAATTGTAAAACTGGCAGGCTTTATTTTTGCAATTACAGATGAATAATAGCGCTGCAGCCAGAAACAATGCAATCCTATACATCTTGATAATAAATATGGATGTACTTATAATGACCTGTTCTCCAATGAATACTTTAATCTCTCACATCACATTTTGTTTAGCTGCACATAAAAGATTGGTACACAGCACAAAGACTTCATAATATTGTACAAAATGTCTCTAGGAAGTTGTCATCACTAAAATTGTGTATTTAGGAAAGCATTTTTCAAAGTGCCACGTCTTGCAACATTTCAGTACATGTCTGACAATCCCTTGCCACCTAGGTTATCTGAGCCTTTTATACTTCCTGGACAAGATGATGCAGACATAAGTATTGCTGTGATGAAGGAGAGAGGCCCCATTGAGAAGTGCTGAGTGCCCTCCACTCCCAATAAATTGCAGTTATATTGGAATTAAAAGGATCAAATCTGTTCTCGCTTATGTAAATGGAAGGAGGGTTAGGTAAATCACCTACAGCGGGCAATTGACAGCATAAACTGGTATTTACCAACAGTGACGTATCTGTTAACTTCTGACTGCCTGTTCAGCACTGCAAGCGTGCTGTGAATTAGTTTATCTTCCTTGAACAGAGCCATGCTGGAGATGCACCAGGGGAGAACCTGTTCGTCTGGGCATCAGGAAATATTTCTTCTGTAACTGGAGGCAGTACTTCTTCCTTACATTAAAACTGGATTAAATTTTAACTTTATCAGTTATCTTCAAAATTATTTGCCTTAATCAGTTGTCAGTTCTTCATAGGGCACATGCTTTTCATTAGTTTTATTATTATTGTTAGTTTATCAATGCTCTTTACTAGATAGGATTCAATATCTCCTTGACTTTGCCGTAGGAGCCCTCGCCCAGCAGGTCGCCCATCAGGTACTTGCCGATGTGACCTCGGTGGAGTCGATGTGGTGGATGAAGGTGTCCATCCCCACCGACATCAGCTCGCCCTCCCCGAACATCCCCAGCTGCTGCTGGGACAAAATCATGGCTCCAGCCATCTGGCGTATGACAAATGCTTCATGGGATAATTTGGAAGCTTCTTTTTAAAAAACAGTTTCCACTTTATTTGTACCCTTTGGAACTGTCTCATGTGCAAGCCCAGATCTACTATCGCACAGACCCTCAAAGTGAACTTTATGAGCCAAGAAAATGTGTGCCTGGTTTTCTGGGAGCTTGACCTCTGCATAGATGTGATATTTCTCCTGGTGTATCTGATGTTACTTGGATTTCAAGATCGTGGTGGTCTTACACAGTAGTTAACATGAGGTGCCAACTGTTTGATGTCATATGTGCAAGATTCACAAGAACTGAGCCAAAGGCTGGGCTTTATTTTCAAAGACAGTAGTGAGTTTGGAGTTCCTAGAACAAGGATCCTCTGAAAAGCTCAGTTAATAAGTTATGGTTAGTATTTCTGAAAAATTGCCCCTTTTAGCAAAAGCAGAAAGTCCACAAAAACAAAGTGCTCTGTCCCTTCTTAACCAGCATTTCTAGCTTAGTGAATGTTCTTCCACAACATGGGTTAAATCTCAGCCTTCTGTGAGAAAACATTACCCAGCTAACACGAACAGGAAAAAAGAGTGCAGCAGTGCCTGGCTATTCATGAGAGGAACTCAGTGTACCTGGAAAGATGTTCTGGAGCAGCAGGTGCTGCTCTGTGCTTTGTAGCTCAGAGAAATGTTTAAAGCATCATTTTTATTTACATGGCAGAGAAGTTGCTGAAGCCACAAACAAATATATATTATTGTCCACAAAATTAATTTCATGTCACTTTAATGAAGAGCACGTTTTTCCTTTCAATCGCTACATGACAGAAATGAATCCATATGGCCCTGTCCACCAAATGACATGGAGATTACCCTATGAATTTAAAAAAAACAGCTGTTTTCCATAATGCTTAGCAGCCTGACCTGTTTGATAGTTATCAATCCCTTCCAAAAAGAAGATCTGTCACTACTGTGATAAACATTAACAGATAGAAAGTTTCAAGTATAACCTTGTATTTTTTCTGTCCTTTTTGTTTCTTTTTATTGTGAAAACTGGTGCTGAGTGGTTCAATGGTTCCACAACGTTTGGGGTTTTTTACTCTGCGGACAAGATCTTTAAAAGATATGTTAGTTAAGTTCTGCAGAAGAAAGGAAACACCAGCAGACCCATTAAAACTGCACTTCTTAAGTATGAACAATGTTTTCCAAGATTCAGGAGTTCTTATACATATTTTTTGTCAGTTGCAGTAGTATATTTCAAGGTTAAAAAACATGCCTTTTTCCCTTAATATTTTCTTTTTTTTTTTAAATTACTCACATCCTCAGGAATTGATTGGCTTAATTCCATTCTTTAATTCTGCTTAGCTAGAAGAAAGTAAAAAGTTTTGCAAGGTGGTTAAAATACCAACAGACCAGGACAAGTCAGAGTTTTAGAGGTTTGAACTAGATATATGAGAATCTTTTTTGAACTGTGACATCCAGGAGAGGATAGTTGTCTTCTAAGAATATGTATCTTATGAGTTTATGTCTGAAACTCAAAAAAAAAAAGCAAGAGATCTGTATAAAGATGAGTAGAAATTATAGTTGTCTATGACAAACATTGTGATCAAGAAAGCCTAATCACCAAGGTATGAATGTGACAGTTAAATCTGGCATCATTTGAGATGCAAATTGTAGCATTACAGGAAATCTGCACTGCCAGATTCTTACAAACTAGAAAACTCAACTAATGGAGCAACCAGCACGATTCTCATTGCAGCAATACACTGAATGTGAAACTATGAAGGTCAATTGCCTCAGTGAGACACTGTATAGGCAGATGTTTGCAGTCAGCAATCACTTTTCTGGTAGTCAACGTGAAATAGCAGAGACACCACAAAAGAGATAGCAAGACCATTCCTGGAAGTAAGTAAAGATGCAAAGATTCTCAGGACAAGCTGAGTTCACACCACCAGTACATTTTATGCTGCAGAAATATCAGTCCTTCAGAAATTATGCAGGTGTTATTGACAGAGGGAGTGGGAAGAGCAATACCCAGAGATAGATTACGAGCAGAGCTGAAAGTGACTGCTCTTCATCTCCTTCCCAACTAGCAGCATTTCACTAAGCATTTAGAACTGTCATCTCACCTCCACACTCCAAAAGTGCAACTGCAGCATCCAGCACTGACAGCCCAAAAACTGCAGCATTCAGCACTTGATAGCCCAGACACTTCAGCAACTGATGCATGGAGGCATTGGAGCCTAACCAGCAATATTACGATCTACCAACATGATCTTAAAAATGTTACCTTTTGTAACCTATGTGACAAAATGTAAGGAACTATACTCAGGAATTTTACCTGAACAATTTATTTTGTTATATTTTTGTTGGTCAAAGCAGAAATTTTTTGATGACATATGACTCTACTGGAGACCCATTGTCAGCACCCCCTTGCAACCCATTCCAAGTGGCTGATTTCCCCTTTTGAAGGAGAGATGATACAAGGATAATGAGCTCTCAAGCATCAGAGGGGTCTTACAAATATTGGAGGAATGATTTCCTGTATGAGTTTTATCCCTCCACTAAAATGAAGCACATTTCTTCCGGCCTATACAGTACATCCCCACTGCATTGCGACCTCTCCATTACGACCCTGGGGATCTGTGACAAAAATTTCTCACAATTCAGTTTCAGGGATCTGTGAGGTTTCCTCACCAATGCATGCGCAGTGCCTCTGCTTTGCCAAGGGGCGATGCCAGCTCTCCCTGTGGGCGGGGCAGGGCTGGCCCCCTAAGGAGGGCGTACAGGGAGGGCACGCAGTTTCTCCAGCTCCCAATGGCGTTTAGAGCCCTATGGCACTGTGCCCCAGTCCCTGACCCAGTCCTGTGTGTCTCCTGTGTGCTCCGCTGACACCCAGTGCAGCACCACCACAAGACCTGCCATTCCTTGTTACTCAAAGCCCAGTCAAAGCCCAGACAATGCTGCCTCTAGAGGGACCAGTGGATATTAAAGGGAAAGAAACTCCAATACCAACACCCCCCATGGCCCCCACAGTAAGCAACACAGGGTGTTGTAGTGTTGCAAAGTTAAGGTTTTCCCAGGCTCCAAGAATGCTGACCAGAGGTCAGGGACACCCCTTCCCTGCCATGGAGACAGGGCATGCATGTGTGGGCCGGTGCAGGGCCCCCGGGGCCGGGGAGGGGGGGGAGCTNTTGTTACTCAAAGCCCAGTCAAAGCCCAGACAATGCTGCCTCTAGAGGGACCAGTGGATATTAAAGGGAAAGAAACTCCAATACCAACACCCCCCATGGCCCCCACAGTAAGCAACACAGGGTGTTGTAGTGTTGCAAAGTTAAGGTTTTCCCAGGCTCCAAGAATGCTGACCAGAGGTCAGGGACACCCCTTCCCTGCCATGGAGACAGGGCATGCATGTGTGGGCCGGTGCAGGGCCCCCGGGGCCGGGGAGGGGGGGGAGCTGGAGGGGGAGCAGCGGCGTGGAGTTTGGGCTGCGAGCACACACAGTCGCAGCAGCCACTCAGAAACAGTTCCCTTTGCTCCCCTGTGCTGAGAGAGCCCATGGGAAGGAGCAGAAAATTGTCTGCAGCGCTCCGGAGTGCCAGGAGGTGGAGCAATTGGCATGGCCTACATGCATATTAATGACCTGCATGTCTTTTTGAGTTTGACGTTTCGTGAGGTCCCTGGCATGGCCTATTCCTCGCAAATGATGGAGTGTAACTGTATTTAGCCAAACAGCTTGGTTAGTGCCATAGAGCTACTCTGTGCCAGGAGGCAAGCTTAATTGCTAAGGTCTCTTGCCTTGGTTGGAAAGTTCAACTCATACTGGGTACGATGATGTGAACTTCACTGCAGGTATCACAAATATTTTGATTCTAGGAACTCAATAATATGATAAGACATCATAATTCTAGTATTGCTATGTGCAAGAGGAAAAAAAGTTATCAAAGAAGGTACAAAGGGCTGGTACAAGGTATCTGAAATGCAACCAGAAGAGTTAAAAAACATTATTTTAAGAGGAAAACACTATATAATAAAACTGTTGATCAGATCTTAATATACTCGCAAAGCATCTAACTTCAAATAAGGTTTGAAAGCTTGAATTAGATGAAGTAACAAACACCCAAGGCACTTAGAAACTGGACTCCTAAAATCACTCTGGCATTTGAAAAATATCACTCTAAGAATCCTAGAACTGTTGCAAGGGTGCTTCTATGCAACTAAATGACAAAACCACACCTCTAAAGTAAAGCAGAAAAAACACATAGAAATATCAAATAAAAATTAGAAAACTTCGTATCCAATACCTAATGACAAATTCATGATTCCATAACTACAGTACTTTGAGTTTCATTCAAAGACTTGACATCCCTGAAAAAGTCAGGGCTGCTGAAGGAGTCACTTGCTTTAAAGCACCATCTCAGAATGAATTGGGGGGGGGGTTCTCTGACTTACAGAGTCTGTGGATTGTGTTGTCTTGGTTGGGGTCTACAGTAATCCAAATAAATGGTTATTCCAATAAAAGAGAGAAGAATCAACATCAAGCATCAGACCACCCCACAACACTAAGTGGAACCTCATCACAACCCTCTGAGCTGTACAGTACAGATTCTTGCATGCTTAAAATTGAGCATGTGTGTAAGTGCTTGTAGGGCTGAGGCCAAAGGTTGAAACAGCAGCCAAGGGAATACCTGCCCAATGTCTTCAAGGCAAGTATATTTTTTTTGTAAAAGGATATTTTAACCTTCAGATGCCATGGACTACGTAGTGGTAATGTGACCTTTAACTTCTCTAGATCAAATGTTTATACAGGTGCTCTTATTTCCTGAAAGAGGAGCAGAGGTTTGAATATTGTACAAACACTATTAATTTAAATATTTTCTCCCAGTTACTGTTTCATGCCATTGAAAATAAATATATTCATCATTTTTACTCACTTCCACACACAAAGCGCAAGATTTTGAAAATGCCTATGGTCATCTGGCGGAACTTATCAGACTGCATGTATAGGGAGGCACTTTAGTTGCTATCTATCTTGAATTCTAGAGATTATAACAATGGGAAATTTCACAAGAAAGAGCTCTGAAACCTCCCTTAATCGTTATGTGGCATTCTAGTGCTGCTGCGGCCACAGGTCAAGTGAAAGAAGATCAGAGGTCCTGGGACTAGGATGCCTGTGGTTCACAGGTCAGCTCTGAGATGGATACCAAGGGGGTATCCCTGTACCAGTTTGGTGGCAGTCTTAAAAGTCTGAAGCAGGAACAGCAGTTCTCCATGGGAAATTTCAGCTACAAAGTTCTCTCAATTACTTCACTTTGCCTGCTTAGAATTGACAAAAATGCTGTTTTCTACATCTCTTGGCAATGGTCTGCTTTTCCACAAGCTCAGGACAACTCAGTGTCCCAGCCAAGATTCTCTCTCTGGATCTGTATCACCATGGACTGCTGCGTGGGGTTGTGCTGAGTGAGTCTTATCTGCTTCATTTGCTTTTCCTGTAGATCCATTTAGCTCAAGTCTGGAAAACACAGACTCTGAAAGCTCTGAAAAATGCAGTATGTGAGTGATTTCACATCCGCTCATGAGCTCTGAGCCAATTAATTAGTGAGCCGCAATTCTGGCTGCCACCTTGCCACTTTGGACCTGCCACAGACTCTCAGATAGGTAATTTATAACAGATGTTTAGAAAAGCGCCATGTGAATCATATGAAGCTCATTTGCTGTGTTTTGTTAGCCATGTTGAAAGTTAAGGCAAGCAAACAGGTTGTGTTGAGATGGAGGGCAAGCCCAGCAGTTTGCTTTTCTCAGGAGGTAAGTGAGAAATAAGAGTCCTCCAGAAATGGGAAATTTCTTCCACTTAATTTGCAATCTGGATCAATTTCTAGAGTGTCTTCCCATTTCAGCCTGGAATCATGAAACCTTTCAGTAATGTTTGTAACACATGCATGTTATATTGAAGTGTTTGCTGTGCACCCACAAGCATGTAAACTAGAGGATGGACAAAGGATGTTAAAGAATGTGGAGGCTAAACATCCCACACACGGGAGCAAGACACATGCTTGTTGGTAAGAACAGGATAGTCTTGATATGGAGTAGAGATTTCTGCTTCCACAGCTGCTGCCAGGCAAGGTCTGGAGGCTTACTGGATTCAGGGTCTTCCACATCCCTTGATTTCTGATAGAACCATGAATACTTTGGAAATATGCCACTTCCTTAGCTCTGTAGAGACCAGCCTTGCAGAAAACATTAAGGCAGCATGGCTGTCTGAAAAATAATCTCTGAGGAAAAACTGTGGGGTACTCTGTGCCAAAGCAGAGTCATGTATCTCTTACATGGAACCTCATGAGGCATCCTTTTTAGGAAGAGCAGCTGGGTTTCTAATTAACAGCTTTTGCTTTAAAGTTACTCAGAGTAGTCCAAATTTCACATGCGGCAGTCACTCAAGAGGGCACTGGAATTGGTAAGAATGAGCCAAAAACATATTCAGCAACACAGTTGAAGTGCATGTACAGCAATGCACGCAGCCTGGGTAACAAACAGGAAGAACTGGAGGTTATGGTGTATCAGGAGCGATATGATGTAGTTGCCATAACAGAAATATGGTGGGACGATGTACCGGAAGACTGGAAATTGGCTAACGTGACACCCATCCACAAGAAGGGCAGGAAAGATGATCCGAGTAATTACAGACCTGTCAGCCTAACCTTAGTCCCGGGCATAGTCATGGAACAGATAGTCTTGTGTGCTATTATGCAGCAACTGCAAAACGACCATGATATTAGAACTAGTTAGCATGGATTTCAGAGAGGCAGGTCTTACCTGACCAACCTAATCTCCTNTGGGGGATGAGTGGCTGGAGCATGGTGAAATGGAGAGGGATTTGGGAGTTATGATTGATGGGAAACTCAATACGAGCCAGCAGTGTGCCCAGGTGGCTAAGAGAACCAATGGCATCTTGGTCTGTATTCAGAACAGTGTGGTCAGTCAGACTAGGGAAGTTATCCTTCCCCTGTACTCGGCGCTGGTCAGACCACATCTTGAATACTGTGTGCAGTTCTGGTCTCTCCAGTTTAAGAAGGATGTTGAGCTGCTTGAGAGGGTCCAGAGAAGGGCGACAAGGATGGTGAAAAGACTGAAGGACAAGCCCTATGGGGAGTGGCTACAGGAACTGGGGTTGTTCAGCGTGGAGAAGAGGAGGCTCAGAGGTGACCTCATTGCTGTTTACAACTACCTGTGGGGAGGTTGCAGCCATGTGGGTGTGGATCTCTTCTCTCAGGATGATGACCCCAGAATGAGAGGACATGGCCTTAACCTAGGCCAGGGGAGGTTTAGACTGAATGTTAGGAAGAGCTTTTCACAGAGGGAGTGATCTCTCATTGGAATGGTCTGCCCAGGGAGGTGGTGGAATCACCATCCCTGGAGGTGTTTAAGAGGAGACTCGATGAGAAGCCCAGTGACATGGTCTAGTTGGTGGGAGTTGGACTAGATGATCCTGTGGGTCCCTTCCAACTCGGTGTAGCCTGTGAACCTGTGAATCAGTGGTGTTTACAGCAGATTTTGTAGTCATTACATATCTGTTTACTAAGAAATTATACTCTAATCCCTGAAGATGACTCAAAAAATTATAGTAGGTACTGATAAAGATTTTAAGGTTAAAATTTTAGACACCTGAATGAAAAATGCTTTGTTTGATGCTATAACCTGAGTAGAGTATCCTGGTAGCCAAAAAGGCTAATAGTATCCTAGCTTGTATCAGAAACAGAGTGGTCAGCAGGACTAGGGCAGTGATGGCCTCCTTCTACTTGGCATTGTTGTGGCTGCACCTCAAATCCTGGGTTCCGTTTTGGGTCCCTAACTACAAGAAGGACATCAAGGTTCTACATGCATGTATGAAGAACTCAGAATAACCTGTGAAACTGTGAATACATGTATATATCAACATAACTTATAAGATAAATAGAAGGTGCACTTGCATTTGTAGATAAGCAAGCCCTGGATAGACTATGCAAAAGTTTTAAAGCCAGCTTGGAAGTAACTAATGTAAGACAATGTCTATTTTCTTTACACTGGAACATGTTGAACTTAATGTAGATTTGGAAGCAATATGGTGTTCTAGTTCCTTATTTACAGCTCCTTCTAGAACTACATGTTTACTGAGACCTTCTCCATGATGGCAGCTAAGACCTAAGTAGGATGCTTTTTGATAGTTAATTGTTTCTAGCATTGTCCATTTTCTTGATGGAAAGCCAAACTGAGGTTTTCTCTAGGAGACAGAAAAGACGAGAGTTTGACCGCATGATCATTTTACACTGCGTCCCTTCTCTCAGCACAACCAAAGGCAAGACACGAGAAATTATACAGACAGCTCTCCCTGCACTTATTCAGGCAGAGTTGGAGCTTGTCATCAGACTGTATATACTGAAGATCTGGTACTGCTCATCCTGTCTTGATGGATTTTTTATTTTCATGGCTTTCCAAAAGTTACAGTGTCCTAACATTACATTAATGAAGATTTCTGGGGAGTGTTTATTCACTAACAGCATGTGCTAAGCCCTGTGAAAGTCACTGATTTTCACAGGGTGCTTGGTCAGTCTGTAAGTGCATTATGATGTAGAGGAGAACATTAGAAATAATTCAAGACATGTCACTTCAAATGAGAGATGCTTCTAACTCATGCTTCTAACTCATGCTTCTAACTCAAGACCACCTCTGTGCACAAAAGTTTATGGCCAAGTTTTGCTCTCCCCTAGAAAAAGTGGAAGAAAAGGGAAATTGGTGTTTTGAATGCGATACTTGATGTTTACCTAAATATTACCCAATGATAAAAAGGTTATTTTTGGATTTATTTGGGAGTGTAAAATCAACCTTAAATGATCATATGGGAAAGCATTCTATTCAGATACCTTCACAGTTGTGGTATGTTTTGATATGTGCCTGTAGTAGACGAGTGATTTTCAAAGGATTATTATAACCTCTGATTTGAGACATGTCTTGGTTTTCAGGCTTGTTTCTGAAATCTTTCAAGCTGGATTTTTCTGTGTTCTTGGATTTTAGAAGCTGCTGTTCACAACTTCAAACCTCTTCTTAACTGGTTTGCGCTTTTTTGTGTGTACAGAATGACAGTCCGCGCTCCACAAGAACAGTAACTTTCCTGTATGTGAACTGCAGATAGATTGATTTTTCATGTATCACTCTGGGCTATGACCCATAGGTCTAAGCATGGTAAAACAAGTTTAAAAAGAGTGAAGGGCATCTGCTATTTGGATTTCATCCAAAAGAGATACGTATTCATATGCTTTTGCTACCATAATGGAGAATTTGCCCTGACTGGAAAAAAAAATACCAGTGGGTGTTGAGGGGGTTGTGGGTCGGTCTTAATCTTTGTCCACTAGGGCTGGTAGGGCTTTAATACTTCACCTCCATGGCAATGACAGCACAGATTAGTCATAAGCTACAGAAGGGACCAAGGAAAATAAAGATTGCTGAGAGCTACTCAGGCAAGGATGCATTTAAGAAAAGACAAGCCTGGTTGGGTGGCAGCCATGCAAAGCAACCTGAGGAACACCCATCAGGGATTGAACTACTTTACCAAAATGGTATCATTCAGAAATAAGGAACAGGAAAATGTTCAACCAACACTCTTACAGTGGCTCCTCCAGTGCTTTTGGAAATTGTTAACCTTTCTGAAAACTGTAAATTTTCCAAATACCCAATAAGAAGTTCCTATTGTAAAGTTACATCCCTTTTGGATACCCAAAACATGACGCTCAGGTTTCCTACTCACTCCCCTGCATGCAGTCAGGGAGGCAGTTTCATCTGCTTACACCTTCCCAAAACAGGCACTATCACTGATGTTTACCACCTTCTTCTACGCCTCTGCCCCTGTCTTGGACAGGGACATCACCAGATCTGTGCCAGAATCCATCTTCTGTGGGGTGAGCCCAGTCTCCTGGTACTTCCAGCACTTCCTGGTAGAGCTACAGCAGATCTACATGCCAGAAGAGTACACCTGGTGTACCCTTTCGTGACCTGGTGTTATCCTAGGTCCTAGGAAAGTCTACAGGACCTGTAGAACCTGGTCTCTGTGTGTTGCTGCTATGATGCTGCACACAGTAACCACTGGTTCCTCAACACCCTTCTGTGAACTTTGGGTGAGAGGAACAGCTCCTGGAGGTGCTCTGCAACCAGGGGTATCCACCCCCTCCCAATTCTTTTATGCCTGCAGTTGTCAGGGACAAAAGAGGAGGCAGCAGAGCAGGAAGAGGAGAGAGTGGCGAAACATCTGTTTCACATTTAACCTGGAACCGAACTTTTTCATCATGCTACTCCAGTCTTGCTTGTATATTGATTCAATTACTAGGCTCTGCTAGCACAAGAGATTTATATTAAAGCCTCATACAAAGCTATTGTGTTTTGTCACACAACAGTACTGAATCAATTACAAACGTGCTCTACATGATCCCTCTCAGTTGTACACATTTGCTCAGTGAGAAGCTGACTGACCAAGATTCCAACTGACCTTTTGCTTGTCTCCAGGAAGGTGTGACACACCTGGCTGGCACTTGCTAGCAGAAGGATCATGTCCTGGATATGTCATCCACACTAGCCCCTTGATGACACCTTTGTCAGCTCTGCCTCATTAAAGGTTTGCACTGGTTGGAGCAATGAGGATGGACACATGCACAAAAGCCTGGGCTTGGGTCTCAACTGGTGCCAGGGGATCAAGGCCCCTGGAATGTGCAAAGGAGCAGTGGTGATGTAATGTGACCCTCCACTCAGAGGTGAAGAGAAGTTGGCCACTGCAATCCCATCATAAAATAGGGAAATGCATTTAGGGCTGGACAATACTTGGGGAACAGAAGGGAAGAAACAGGGTCTACAGCCCTCCAAGTGCTCTTTTCCCTAAGAAACCAGCCTCTAAGAAGGGAAGCAAAATGGCAAATGCTCTTTGCAAAATATGTCCCATATAGAAAGTCAATTTGCTGCTTACACTAAATGCTAGTTCCTGCTTTGGCCGCTGACCTTTTATGTAGCCATAACTTCCTAAGACAATGTTTCAAATATGGGTGATAATTTTGGATACTACCACGTTTTTTGAGCCCTCAGCACAAATTTACTGTACAAAACCACCAGAACTGGATACATCTGAAATGCAAGAACTTCTTATAAGTGTTGAAATCTACCAATTCTTTTTGCAAAACACATAGGAAACCATATGACACTTTATAAATTGCATTAACTTATCTATAGAACGCAACTGATAAATCTAGAAGCTAGAAAGCTTCCAAACTGCTCAGAAAGTCCTGCACAAAAAGCACTGAGTCACAGAGAATGTTGCTGCAACTGTGTCAGATGTGCAGTTCCTCCTCACCCACATATCATACCTATTTCTTTTCACAGTGTTTGTCTCTCTGTAGCACCTGTCTTTCAAAATCTTCATGATGGGGCTGCACCAGCAACCACAGAATCACAGAATCAGTAAAGTTGGAAAAGACCACAGAGATCATCAAGTCCAACCTATCACCTGTTACCTAATCTAATCTAGTCAAACCTGTTACCTAACCTGTTGCCATCCTGGGACTTTGCTTTTCATAAGTAACCACATCTTTAGAGGACCCTTGTAGTACTAATACACATCATTAGGAATATGAATGAATACTCTATCTGACCAAAGTACTTTTCTAATGAGTTCAAGCAGTCCATTTAACAGCCTTGTTCTTTTTCGCTTTTGGTAAAGAGCCCAAGAGGTAAGAGCAAAGTGGAGCTTATCCAGAATAAATTCACCTTTTGTTAGATAGATTCTCCATTCCAACTATGTACTTCCTCCTGCCTCAGTTTACCTGTTCCTGGAGTGGAGATAGTATCTACCAGTGAAGAGAACAAGGTTCCTATCACAAAAACTGGTGCTGTGAAGCAGACACCCAGGGACTTAACACACATACAGACATGGCTCATAAGTCCTCTCCAGGCTGAACAATCCCAGTTCCTGTAGCCACTCCTCATAGGGCTTGTTCTCCAGTCCTTTCACCATCCTTGTTGCTCTTCTCTGGACCCTCTCAAGCAGCTCAACATCTTTCTTAAATTGGGGAGCCCAGAACTGGACACAGTACTCAACATGTGGTCTGACCAGCGCTGAGTACAGAGGAAGGACAACCTCCCTAGTCCGACTGACCACACTGTTCCTAATACAGGCCAGGATGCCATTGGCCTTCTTGGCCACCTGGGCACACTGCTGGCTCATATTGAGTTTCCTGTGGGTAAAAGATAATAGGACCATGTGTCTCTGGGAATGATTGAAAGTGTCTGTATAGATCGAGTCTTTAGTGCCCAGAGATTCTGAGCTAAAACTAGCAGAGCTCTTTCAAAGCCAGATCATAACTAGCTTTGATTAGAGCTCTTACAATGAGCTTTAGCTAATTTTGAGCTTTTTGGAGATCCTTTTGTACAAGCAACATGCAAAGAATGGCAGCAGCTGCGTGCTGCCCTGTTCATACTGCGAGCCAGCCGGATGCAGGCCAGCTGCAGCCCAGAAGCCCTATAGCCGCATTATCTTAATGCTGGCTCTGAGTTATTACGCCTTATTTCTCAGCAGGGCTTTATTGCTTCAGGTTGAGCATCCTGTTAATGTGGCTGCTCAGCTTCCTGCTCTGTCACCAGCTAGCAGAGAACACGGGCAAAGCAGGCACTCCACTCCACTGAGTCTGGTGTAGTGGGTGTGTGTACCCCAAAGGTCCTCACTTCCAGGGGTGTCAGCAGTCCTGAGAAATGAGGGCAGCACACAGCCCCATGCACTAGCACTAAACAAGAAACACTGGCAGACTTTCTCCTGGGAAACACCTAGAATTGTCTTGTGTGGTTCCCAGTGAAGCTTGCATCACCATAGGCTTATACATGGTCTTCAGTTCACTGAGTGAAATCTAGCTCTGGTGCATCTGCCCCTCTGAGCACAAATAAATGCCACTGGTTCAAGGTTACCCATAAAAAAATTATTCTTTAACCATGACACAAACAGAGCAGCAAAGCCACTCTTAATGGCAAGTTTCTTGTCATCAAATGTGCATGGTAGGTATTTCCATCATGAAATGAAAGAAAATTTAAAGAATAAAAATGAAAGTTGTTTAAAATACAGGGAAATATTGCCCAGAATCAAGCAGCCTCATCTGACCTGCCATGGTAGGCGTGTGGAAGGCAGGAATAGCAGAAATAAGACTTCTGAGTTCAGGATTTCTGATAAACAGTTCTGAAGCCACTCAAAGTAGTAGCACTGGGATTTTACCCTCTTCCATGACCAGTGTCTGTGAGTTTATTTTTCACTACTTTCTGTACATCTGTTTAAAATAAAGAGCCTTTGTTGGGAAACCATGTGTCATAAGCTGACATTTTAACACCACAGAGACCACCCCTTTTCAAGTCAAATAATTTCAAAAGTTTATACTCCTAGAAAAAGAAGCTAGAAATATGACCAGGGAAATCCTTTTTGATTAGTTGTTGCTTGATTAACCTCAGTTGAAAGATATCTGCAGTCCAGCAATTTGTAGTTTTTCATTGACAACTGATTAGAGTTGGTAATTTTCTTTCTACCTGAGTTGCTTTGTTCTACTGTTCAGGAAATGTGAATTTACTAGAGAATTATTTCACATTTTCTGTGTAAAAACAATATTCTTATTTGACATTTTAAAATAATTAGAGCTGATGGCAGAAATTTCACAGTTCTTCAGAGAAAACAGCAGGCTTTTTACAACTGGATAGATCCATGGAAGTATCTCAGTGTCATGGTCTGTTATAAAGAAGACCAAGTTTTAAGAATTATTAGGGAAAAGGAATTATTAGGAAAAATTTACCATTTTGTGTGACTATGCATGTGTGTCCTGAGGGTTGTGTCATATGGTCTCCAGCATTGAAAGAATTCTGGGATGTGCGTTCGGTCTCTGTAGGGGTGTTAGATGGTGAGTTGGACTAGATGATCCTTGTGGGTCCCTTCCAACTCATAATAATCTGTGAAACTGTGAATAGACTGGGAAAAGTTCAGAGAAGGATAGTAGAAGATAATAAAAGGTATTCAAACTGCACAGGAGAGCTGATAGTCTTCACTCTGGAAATAGACAGAGAGAATGGGATTTGATGAGGCTCTACAAAATCAGGGAGAGGATGCAAGTTGAATATACATGCACTGCTGAACACAAAAAAGACACGGAGGATATAAAATGCAAGTAGCTGGAAGCTGGTTCAGACCAAATGGAGAAGATTTTGTTTGGCGTTTCCTGATAAAACAGCTCCTCTGATAGCTTTAAAAATATCAAAGAAGTTAAAGCATTGACTATTGGAGAGTGCACAGCAGTTTCTTACAAATTGTGCTGCACAACATGAGGGTCAAAGGTTGGAGAGAGCCCAGACAGCCCGTCAGGAAACACAAGGCAGTTTCAGAAGGAAACATTGTGCAGGGAAAGTTCACAGGCACCACCCAGGAAACCACCTCCTTACCCCTCACTGTCCAGGTACTCTTTTACACTTGAGTCATACACAGGCAAAAGAAGAGGGAGAAAATTGAATGTGTGCCCAAGACTGAACTCATTTCTTCAAGGTTTGTGAGGGTGTTTTCACCAATAGATCGCCACACCCTCCGCACATGAAAGAACTGTACAGAAACCAACGCCAGTGACTTTTGGCCCCAGCCTTACATAGCGTTTTGCTCTTTCTCTGATGGGATGTGAATAAGCAAAGAAAGGTGTTGAACTGAAAGGCTTCAGGCACTACAGCATGAGGCACAACAAGGACCCTTTTCTGTGTATTACCATACACTCTGACATATGGTACTGAATGTACTTGATTATTGCATAAATTCTGTTCATTTCTCAGAATCAGTAAGGAAGCAGACTTCCAGCTAAGATCCTTATCCTTATATACCCCCTGGAGCCGGCTACTTCAGTAACATTTTTCAGCAATACCATAATGAAGGAAATCCTTATATGAGCCATGGCGCTGCACTCACTACTTTCCCTCACCACTTACTTGCCTCCAATAAAATTCCTACCTGGGGAGTGAGAAAAAAACAGGGGGGGGAAAAAACAAACACGGGGAAATCCAAGAAGTGAACTGCTTTCTCAGTCTGAATCCCACTTGCTTTGGGTGCCCGTTACAGACTGGAGCAAATGATTGCATGCTGTGCTCTGCTCATTATGTAGTATCTGTACTGTGGAAGTGCCAGGGCAGACAAAGACCACCCTCAAGGCATGAACATCATCTGAGAGCACAGGTGTGGGCCACCATAACTGGGCCTCACAGGTCTCAGTGTGAAGCTGATGAGATAATGCTTGGCTTGGCTTGGCTGGGCTGGGCTGGGCTGACATTCTCCCTCCACAGCCAGGTGTCTGTGGCTGTTTGTGACCAGCTGCACATGCTGGTGCTACAGAGAGCTCTGGAGACCATACCTGCAGAAGTGTTGCCTCTTCAGCTGAAGAGCAAGGGCTGGACAGTGGCCTCCAGGGACTTGGTGTGGGCCATGTCACCATCTCAGCTCCCTTTATTTCATTTAGTTCTGTCTTGTGCCCAAACCTCTCAGCAGCATTCTTTGTGGAAGATATGCAAGAGACATGTCATATTATATCTAGAAGAAATAGTTTCTAATGAGATAATAAAGCACTGGGTCATTATGTGCTTTAATGGATAAGCATAAAGATGTTTGCATCTCCTGGAGACTGTAAATTTAAGAATTAACCCCACTAGCTCAAGGACATGAGATCTCTGTGGATATTCTGGTTCTTGTAGTACTAGGGAACTACAGTCGGGCCTCCTATACCATGGTACTATGAGTCTTGACCTCTCCCCACACAGCCCTCTGTCAGTGTTGAGTGGCAGCTCATTAATATGCAAATTTGGCCCCATCACCCCACCCCCCCAGCTGCAGAGCCGCTGCAGGATGTTCCCAGAAGTTACTTGCACGGCTGGGGGAGTGAAGCCGGAATCCTCTGCCCCATGGGGCAGCTGCAGCAGGTGAAGGAGGCACTGCAGGGCATGGGCAGCCACAGCACAGGTGGCTGTCGTGGCACAGGTGATGGGGAGAATTTGCATATTCGTGACTGCCTACTTTGAATACTCATGTGTGTCAGGTCATACAAGGTAGTCTCGAAATGGGCCTCCTTAATTGCTGAAAAATCACGCAGTGAAAATGTGAAGCAGCTATCTGGGAGGCGCGAAGTGGAAGATGGCTGACTGTACAATAATTTTATCTTTCTGCACTCCCTCTCAGTTCTTCACAACCTTCCCAAAAGCAGACAAGCTATAACCAGCCAGAGCTCAAGACAAGACTGAAGAATGGTAATGGCCTCTTTTTTTTCTCTAATTGAGTGGACATTGCTGCCTCTGAAAACAAGTGGTGGAAACTTGAAAAGTAACAGGGACTTTATTTTCCTGGCAGAATAATTTCTATTTTAATCACCTCTCTTATGTTGTTCCTCATTTTCTGCCTCCCACTGGCAGCTCTCTCCTGCTTGATGTCCTCATTCTTGGTGTTTGCAGCCTCCTGCCCTTTGCCTGCCAGACACCAGAGACACAGAGTAAATATATAACTTCACTGAAATTTATGAGATAAGTGACTGGACCTAGTAAGACAGGCACCTGCCACTTTGGTGACATCCATTTGGCTCCGTATTTGGCACTGCTGTATGTTCAGACCATGAGATGTTTAAGGCAGGGATTATGTCTTCTGAAGTTTGCACAGAGGTGTTGACTGAAGCCTTTGAGCAATGTGAACATGCAATAAGAGCTTTGTACTGGAAAACATTCCCACCTGGAAAGGGTCAAAGAAAAGCCTCCTTGTACAAGTGAAATTCCTGCTTGGTGCATAGGCAGTTTATTTTAAAAAGCTTGGCAACTGAAGCAAATCATTGTGCAAGAACAAGCAGACATTTCCCATTTCTCTCCATCTGCCCTCCCATACATGCCTGCTGTTTTACCAGCCTGGGATAGTGCAGTGGCTGGATACCAGGTACCCAATAAAGCCATTCTCTCCATCCCCTCTGTAACAGGGCAGATGAGAGAAAAATATAACAAAGTGTTTCATGAGTTAATGACCTTGAGAAATACCTTACCAATCACAGGCAAAACAGACTGCAAATGGGGATGTTAATTGAATTTATTACTAACAAGATCAGAGCTTAAGAATGAGAAGTAAAAGAAATCTTAAAGACACCTTCCCCCCACCTCCATCCTTTCAAGTTGTTCCTCCTCCCCCTGCAGTGATACAGGGAGAATGGGAGTTATAGACAGTTGTTCCTGCCACTGCTCAGAGAAAGGAGTCCTTCCCCTGCTTCCCATGGGGTCCTTCCCACAGGAGACAGTCCTTCACAAACTGCTCCAGTGGAAGTCCATCCCATAGGAGACAATTCTTCAGACACTGCTGCCACTGCTTCTCCACAGGAGAAGTAGTCCTTCAGGCACAGGCTGGTCCAACATGGGTTCCCCACAGGCAACAAGTTCTACCAGAAAAACCTGTTCCAGCATGGGCTCCTTTCCCCACAGGTCAGCAGGTTCCTGACAGAGCCTTGCTCTGACATGGGCCTCCCACAGGATCACAACCTCCCTCCAGCATCCACCTGCTCCAGTGTGGTCCCCTCCATGGATGAATATCTGCATGGTCCTCCATGGGCTGCAGGTGGATCTCTGCTCCTGTGTGGTCCTCCATCGGCGGCAGGGGCACAGCTGCTCCACCATGGTCTTCACCAGGGGCTGCAGGGGAACCTCAGCTCCAATGCCTGGAGTACCCCTTCCCCCTCTGCTGGACATGGTACAATCTTCCAGTAGCTTCTCGAAGAAGCCTCCCCTATAACCTGCCTTGCTATCAAAACGTGGCCACAGAAAACCTAATACAGATTGGCAACGAGGTGGGGCCTATTCTGCATGCAGAAGTGATCCTGCAATTTTCAGAAATGTGAAGTATCTGCCCTGAGGAGAAAACAGTGACAATATTAATGCAATGGACAAACATCTGTCATTCAAACTGTATGTGATGTATTACAATTTAAAAAAAGACTGATAAAAGAATATTGGGTAATAAAATTTTAATATTCATTATTTTTGAAGATCAAGTGGAATAATAATTTGTTCTTTCATTTTTATGGGTTGCTGACAGCAATCCATTCATTCTTACTCGTCCTGTGTGAGTTGTAAAGAGGAACTGAAGGAGAAAAGAATACATTGTCTCACTGAAGTCACAGTAATCAGAACTGAAGCAAAATACATTCACTCTTTTCTGTGGCTTTTACCCTTCCCAGTATTCGTCATACATATCACACATTAGAGAGACCGTGTTTACATGATTGCATGTGCTCACAAACATTACACCTACTACATAAAACAAATGATGGGGGGGAAAAAAACAGCACTGTATTTTAGGTCTTAAGTGACGACCTTCTTCTTGAGTCTCTGAATTTCTGGTTTCTCCATTTGCAAAATAAGATGCATGTCCTCTTACCACAAATTGTTTTGAGATGTATGGATGAAAAGTGTTTTATATATACTCCTGACTATGGTGTTTCCCTAATAACCAGTTCCCTCACTGAAGAGATTTTTATTAAGATCAACAGGAGAGCAGGGGGCAAGGGGCAGGCATTTAAATTGGGGTAGGATTTTTAAAAGTGAAATTATTCCATGGGCTTGTAATATAACATCTAGAAAAAGAAACATTATTTCAACAGGTGCATTTTATATATCATATGCACGTGCACTTTCACTGTTTGAATCCCCTCTAGTGAAATTCACCTGGGCAGCAAATGAGCCTGTAAAGTTACATTATTAATTTTCAGCCTAGTGTTTTAATTTAGATAATCAACGTCATGCCTTTGCAATTTACTCAACGAAGCCGATTCAGCAAAATTTCCTTTTTACAGCATATGTACTCCATATGTGAAGGCTGGATCTATTGTTTCATTCCAGTAGAGTAGGTAAGAACATGTCAAAATTATGTAAACGTAAGGCTTACACTAATCAGCCATGATGCACCATCTAAGGATTTGACTAGAAACTGAGTATGCTTTTTATATTTATGTTTTGTAATTTTGCACATTAGAGCCCATGTAATAAAAGCATCATGGTGCTCATGATCAGACAAGGTGCAAGTATGGTGCTTCCACTGCCTAGCCACATCTGGACTGACATACAATGGAGAAAGCATGAGGAAGACCTGGGACAGAGCAGGGATCCTCTGGAAGAGGACAGAACATTTCTAGCAGTTTGTATTCAACTTAGTTTGGAGGCAGTCAGTCACAAACAGGACCTAGAGAATGGAAGGCAGCTTCACAGAATCACAGAATCACAGAGTATTATGAGTTGGAAGGGACCCACAAGGATCATCTAGTCCAACTCACCATCTNATGCAGGCCAGGATGCCATTGGCCTTCTTAGCCACCTGGGCACACTGCTGGCTCATATTGAGTTTCCTATCAATCAGTACACCTAAGTCTCTCTCCACTTCACTGGTCTCGAGCCACTCCTCCCCCAGCCGATAGCGGTGCATGGGGTTGTTGTGGCCAAAGTGAAGAACCCGGCACTTAGTCTTGTTAAACCTCATACTGTTGGAGCCTGCCCATCTCTCCAGCCTGTCAAGGTCCCTCTGGAGGGCCTTCCTACCCTCCGGCAGTTCAACATTTGCCCCCAGCTTAGTATCATCCGCAAACTTGCTGATGATGGATTCAATTCCCTCGTCCATGTCATCGATAAAGATGTTGAACAGTACTGGGCCCAACACTGACCCCTGTGGGACTCCGCTGGTGACTGGCCACCAGTCCGATGTTGCACCATTCAAGCTTAAATATGTAGAGTCATGGAATCATAGAATCACACAATATGCTGAGTTGGAAGGAACCCGCAAAGATCATCAAGTCCAACTCCTGGTCCTACACAGGACTGTCCCCAGGAGTCACACCATCTACACAGGAGTATTGTCCAAATGTTTCTTGAACTCTTTCAGGCTTTGTGCTGTGCCCACTTCCCTGGAGAGCCTGTTCCAGGACCCAACGACCCTCTGGGTGAAGAACCTGTTTTACCAAACCTTTACCAAAACAAAAAAAGTGCTTGGTGTTTAGTCAGGAAATGAGCAATTCATGATGGACACAGGCTGCAAAGCCTGTAGTCTGTTCTTCAAATCCTTAGAGCTCTTTATCTTAGTCATTTAAATGTAGATGTGAAGATAATGCCCATCCTCTTAGAGGTCCTTCACACAGTAGAGAGTGTATGCAGAGAAATACACACATAAGCAATACAGATGCACCCAGCTTATTTCAGACATTTCAAACTTCTGATAGGATAAATTAAGCTCTAAAGGACCCTCACAATCTCCACTGACTGTAGCAAAAACTTCAGTTATATTATTTTATATGGATGAACTGAGTCAGGATGAAACACAAAACTAGTAGTATCCATGGCCTTGTTACCAGCATAACTTCAACTGAGTATACATTTTCAGTCATGCAGAATCAGGGGGAAGATGGGGACACAGTACAAACAAAACTTCAGTGGGGCTTCTTCAGGGGAAAGTGAGAGCCAAATTTAGTCCAGCTGAAGTCGTGAAAAAATTTCCACCTTTTTCACGCTAATTGCTGTTCACCTGGTATCTCACAGGGGGAACCATCATCTGATCCTAGTAGGGAAACAATACAAAGCTAAACTAAACTAAGCAAAAAAACCCAACAAAAATTGGTATAATCTATTTTGTGCAAATGAGGAAAATGGGACCTCCAAGGACAGTCCGTATGAACAGGTAACAAATACAGGTTTTCCCTGCAAGGATGATATCATGGTTTCTGTCAAAATTACTAAAATATCAACATGTATTTCCTGGATCGTGGGCTTAGAGTTATACGGTCTTTGTGCTTACAGACTCATTTTCCCACAGAACTTCATGAACTGAAGACTGAACCTTCATTACACCATAGCAGTCTACAGCTCTTCTTTCTTTTACATTATTTTGTAAAAACCTCTCATTTCTTCATGCTAATTTCCTTTTCTAGGTTTTCTGACATTGTATCTGAAATGCATTAAAGAATTATTTAAAATTTGGATAGATAAATTCAACAAAACAGTTACATTTAGACATTTTTGATCTTAAATATTTAACAGACAACCTCACATCTACATACCAGACAGTCCCACAAGAGTGTTTCTCTTAAATCTGTAATGAACTTCATCCTGAAAAGTAGATTGAATCATCCAGATTCACATTTGACTTGCTGCAGAGAAATATATGTTTATAGCCATTTTACGGATTTAACTGGCTTGAGATATAATGGGGAGTGCATCAATTTTTTTATTGTATGTTAAATTATCATTCAAGAATCTGAAATAATATAACTGGGGGAAAATAAAGACTAATATATCCATTTCAAAAACTGTTTTCACAAATTTTAGTACTAAAATTTCCTTCTTAAGAGCACCTAGTATAAAATTTCTTCATAGCTTTGAGTGTCCCCGCCGCTCATGTGGGAGACTGGGGGTTTGATTCCCGCCAGGGATCCAGTGGTGCTCTTTAAGAGTTGGACTCGATGATCCTTGTGGGTCCCTTCCAACTCAGAATATTCTGTGAATCTTTCTCTGTTTTCCATCAGAGCAATCTCAATTCAAGTCAGAGCTCTGCATCCCAACAAAAGTCAAGCAGTCCTGCGATCAGAAGCCAGAAAACATGACTCGGGAACAGGATCAGCACATACAGGGATTTTCTGATCACATCTCAAACCTCTAGGTCTGTGACTGGACAGGTAGGGAGGGAAAAAGAGGAAAATTCTGTCAGAGTAAATATAGTTATGGTGCATCCCAGGTAACAAATGAATTCTCTGTTGGCCATTTCTACTAAATGATTCAGTAACTACTCATGATATTATCAGTGAATTTGCTAAGCCAGACTGAATCTCTCCCAGTTGTGATCTGACATAAATTCATATACTGTAGATTTTGTCTAATCTGTCATACTTAGACAATCCAAGCTCTCTAGTCAAAGCTAGACACTCCAACCAAGGAGGCTCAGGTTAGTTATTAGGAAAATGTTTTTCACTGAAGAAGTATTTAGGCATTGGAATTAGTTGTCCAGAGATGTGGTGGAGTCATTGGCTCTGGACATGGATGTTCGTCTGGATGTGGCACTTCGGTATATGGTTTAGGGGTGATTCTAGTCATGCTGGGTTAATGGTTGAGCTGGAGGTTCTTGCAACTTGGATGACTTTGATTCTGTGTCAGTTTTTTGCTGATTGGCTTTGCAATAGAGTTCTAGCAAACCAAATTATGAGGATTTTATTACATATCTATCACCAAAACAGGTAAAAGAAATTGAGTGAGAAAACTAACATGTGGCCAAGTTGCAAATTTACTGTGCAATACTAATTGCCACTGAGTTTATGCCTCTTGAAGACAATCTGGAGTTCAAGCATCTTCAACATGATGGGACAACAGCATCCAAGGCAGTTGGCAAAAGCAATCCTAATCACTCCATGTTTCAGCTTTTGTGGCCCTCCCTTTATGTTAGGAAATAGAAGTGAGATTGGAGGGCCACCACATTTGAAAATCAACAACTATTCAAAACCCCACAGTGGCTCAAAAAATAGTTTCCATCCTGGTGAAAGGAGAGAACCTACCAGCTCTGCAGCAGCTGGCTCCCAGAGACAGAAATAGTTTTATTGCTCATAAAGCTACACACACACACGCACAAAGTGTAAAATAGAAGGTTATTTTTGATTCAGCAATCACTATGTGACCTGCTACAATGTGTATTTGGCAATAAATTAATCTATACCTGTAGAAGTCTATTGCCTTAGCAGATCCATTTTTACATCTTTGGCTCTACCTGCATTTGTGATGACCCAGAATTCATTAACCCTCATAGGAGAATACATTGGTGACACAAAAGACAGTAATGAGGATCCCATGGTACTCTCTACATCCTTAAGTCTAAAGAAAGTGGAAAAGACAAAAGGCTGTTGCAGGAAAAATGGATTCATCATCTTCTTGACATGGATGTGTATCACTCTCAACACAATAACTACATTCTAGAAAGACAATATTAATACAGTATTCTTTCAGCTATTCTAGTTGTTTTGGCATGGAATATACCTTCCTCACCAGGCACAACTGAGTCTTAATTCGTAATGAAATTTGAGAATAAAAGTGATTCAGAGTAAGTAGAAGAATATGGAATACATCAGTGCTGCTCTCTGTGGTTTAAAAGACATGAAAAAAGAAACAGACATGAATTTGATTGTGGAAGTGAAGGAGATCATTGGTCAGAATGGCATAAACATCTCTAAATACAAAAAAATATTTCCATTTTGGAAACAATTTTCACACTACACGCTGCAGCAAATATAAGTACCTTGTATCATCTATGTCTTTTAGCAATCTGAAATCTCTAAATAATCACGCCTCCTTTTAGCAGGACTCCAATGATGAGGATGTTAAATCAAGAATACAGAACTGGACTAGTACTTCAGGGCTCCTGGAGGAGTCCAAAGATGAACAGAAGAAAGCTCTGAAATCAACTCTTGGATAGTGATGAGAAGTTAGATACTTCAAAGCTCACACAGCTGTAGAAAGAATGTTTACAAATTAAGGCTGACTAAGGTCAAGGACACCTGCTATTACAAAAATGTGTAGATGAGGAATCTAGTGGAGCCCCCCTGCTGTGCTTATAAAGTCACATAACTTTCTTCATTCTGATCATTCGTGCAAAATTAGTTTACTTCTGTTCTGTTTCCTGCTGCCCCAGGACAGACTGTAAAAAATTTGCTAATAGTTACATAAATAGCATCCATTTTTCTAAGGGTGATAAAAATTTGTTTACTCTCTGCAATTGCCAAGGTGTTTTAGTTGGATTTGGATAAATGCTTGTTTGCAACATTAGTGATTCCACTGGGAGAATCCAGCCTGGAAAATTGCTAATTACATTTTTCCCTCCAAGTCACAAACCACTCTGTAGTGCTTTTATGTGGTTTTCCCATGCAGAATTGTCACTTCAGAAATACAGTACTCAAAGACTTTTACCTATGTAAATAATAAACCATAACCTAGACACTGGAGTACTTCATTTCACACTGACGTAATTAATTCAGCAGAGTGTAATTCTTCAGTTTCTAAGCTTAAAAAGAAAAAAACTAAGGAACAAATTACAGAGATATAAGAAGGATATGGACTTGCAGTTCACCACCTTGACAACTAGACAATAGCACTTAGTGCCATATCCAGTCTCTTCTAAAATACCTTCAGGGACAGTGACTCCACCACCTCCCTGGGCAGCCCATTCCAATTGCCGATCATTGGCTCTGCAAATAACTTCTTCCTAATGTAGAACCTAAACCTCCACTGATGCGGCTTAACACTGTGCCCTCTTGTGCTACTGCTGATTGCCCAGGAGAAGACACTGACCCCAACCTGATTACAACCTCCTTTTAGGTAATTGTAGAGGGCAATAAGGTCTCCCCTGAGCTTTCTCTTCTCCATACTAAACAACTGCATCTTCCTCAGCTGCTCTTCATAGGGTTTGTGTTCCAGCCCCTTCAGCACCCTCGTTGTTCTTCTTTGTACACACTTCAGCACACCAATGTCCTTCCTAAACTGAGGGGTCCAGAACTGGACACAGTACTCAAGGTGCGGTCTAATCAGTGCTGTGTACAGAGGAAATATCACTTCTCTGGTCCTGCCGACCACACTCTTCCTGATACGGTCCAGGACACCATTGTCCTTCTTGACCACCTGGGCACACTCCTGGCTCATTTTCAGTTTCCTGTCAATCATTACACCCTCAGCTCCCTTTGTGCCTGGTTGTTCTCCAGCCACTCTGTCGCCAGCTTGTAGTACTGCAGGGGATTGTTGTGGCCAAAGTGCAAGATCCAGTACGTGGCCTTGCTGAACTTACGCCGTTGGATTCTGTCCATCTATCCAGCCTGTCAAGGGCCCTCTGCAGAGACCTCTTACCTCCAGCAGATCAGCACTCCCCAATTTGGTGTCATCTGCAAATTTGCTAATGGTAGATACAATATCCTCATCCAGATCATCAGTAAAGATATTTAACAGGACCCAATACTGATCCCTGGGGAATACTAGTGGCAGGCAGATGCACTGAATGCAGCACATTCACCACCACTCTCTCTGCTCAGCCAGCCAGCCAGTTCTTAACCCAGTATCCTGTAAAGAAGTATCAAACAGCTCTAGCTGTTCTTTAAAACATTAGAGACTTCACCTTGCTGAGTTTTTCTAGTGTTTTTTCTTGATTCGCAACAGTAGAGTCCCCTTGAATTGTCCTGCTTTGGGCTGGCACAGAGTTAATTTTCTTTGTAGTAGCTGGGATGGGGTTGTGTTTTGGATTTGTGCTGGAAGTAGTGTTGATAACACAAGGATGTCCTAGTCATTGCTGGGCAGTGCAAGAGTCCAAGCCTTTCCTCACACCAGCAGCAAGGAGGTTGAGAAGTAGATGGTGTCAGGAGGTTGCACAGCCAGGACAGCTGGCCTTAACCAAGACAATGGATATTCCATGCCTATGGCATCCTGTTCTGCATATAAAGCTGGGGAAATAAGAAGAAAGAGTGGGACATTTGGAATGATAGTGTTTGTCTTCTCAAGTCACCATTATATGGGATGGAGTCCTGCTTTCCCGGAAATGGGTGAACTGGATGAACACCTGCCTGCCCATGGGAAGTGGTAAATTAAGTATTTATTTTATTTCACTTATGTGCATGGATTCTTTTTTTCCCTATTACTCTTCACATGAACCTTGTCCAATTTTGCAGGATCAATCCTCAAATACAGACTTCAGAAATAGAACCTACAGCACATGCACTGCTGCCCACCTAAAGTCTGGACACTTGTAAGTGTTATGATTTGAAAATGAAAAAACACACTACCTAAAATTACTAGACACTTTTGAAAACATTGGCTCTAATGACTGGTTCATTTTCAGCATACTCCAGTGTGCATTACTAGTGTCTCATCTGAAGTCATTAGTCACATCAATTTCAACGGAAATACAATCAGATTTTCATGTTCTGGCCTTAATCTCTTCATACAAAAAAATCATAATGACTTTTAAAAGTTGACACACGCTGGAGTTTAAAAAAAAACACAGAGTAACAAAGAGAAACTCTCCTGACCTTCTTATTTATTTTAACTGGTGACTATAATGGAAATAAACTAAATAAGCAGCAGAAACAAATACCCTTTCCTCCATCACCTAAACAACTGTGTTCTCAGGGTTTACAAGAGGAGGGAATATATGTGATTAGCCCAGTTGACACGGCTGTAGAGACACAGATAGTTTTTTGGACATGTGAGCTGCTTATTCTTTACAAAAGATGGAAAGGCTGTGTTAGTTGCTCCTTCCCTCAGCATTTGCAACAGGTTGTGAATTCCTTGTGTTAATAACTCTCAACTATTATGATCCTTTCTCTGCTTAAATACAGAGTGACTGTACAGCTGCTGAGTGTGGCATCTGAAGTGGAAATTCAGCGGGAATTCTGGAATGCAAAGAGTATCTCTAGGGTGGGAAGGAAACAGGAGTCTTCACTTTGGGACAAAATGTTTGATTATAAATTAGTGCATCATCAAAAACAGTGAGTGATTTGATTTGAGCCACATAAGGAATGCAATGACCATCTTGTGGAGGGACTGGTATGATGACAGTCAGCTTACTGTTTAGTATATCCATAACCTCTTAAAATTCATGTTGCAAAGTATTCACGGGAAGAGGTGAGGCACCAACCTCAAAAAACTCCGTAGACTGTTTTATTTATGCTGACTCTGCCTTAGCTGGACAAGCCTGGATGAGTCCCCCAGTTTCTGTGGCTCCAGCTGCACTGTAATCCTGTGGGAAACCTAGGTGGAGTCAGGCACCACTCCCTCTCTAGCATCTGACCATAGAACCCACCAACACAGGCAGGACACCAGCATCTTATGACAGTCCACAAAGTAGACACACTGAAGAGCTCACACACGACTGCTATTGCAGATCTTCCCAACACCCTTCAAGCACACTGACATTAATACTTATATTGGCCAGACATAGAGCAAAAGGAGGGCTTTTCAGGGGTAGAATTGGACTCCAGAGTTTAATTTGGATATGTTGTGACTCTTTCTAGCTTTCTGAATCACAAAGGATGATGACCCTTTAGCCAGTGAACTCACCAGTGTGTGGACCTTCTGATTGTTAGGAAGCCAAATGATGTTATTTGTCATCAATGAACAATTGCATCAGTGACCAGGATTTCTAATATCAGCTCACTGCATAGCTTCATGCTAGAAGATGAAAACAAGTGGCAATTTTACACCATTACACATCTGGAAAGTCAAAGTTAATCTCCATTTGGAGACTTTGAACTGAAAAATATACAAAATCAACTGTAACTTCACGTAGCCTTGGAAAGAGCTGTGGCTTGAGAGCAGCTGTGTTTTACTTTTAGTGCTTTCTGATATGCTACAATAAGTTACATCTCACTTACAAGGAAGTTACTCCTCTGTTACATCAATCAGGGTTATCTTCTTCACTCTGTGTTTGTTGAATTATTTGTGGTGTATCACAAAACTGCTGACCTGAGAAATCCCACCACCTCAGCATCAATCACAACTAATGGCTATGCCCTGCAAATGCTGCAGAGCAATTGGTGGTGGTGGTTTCACCACTCTGACCTCAGCATGACTCCAGGCACAGAAGGCTTCACTGGGTGCTACGTGTAAATCTGTGTTGCAGCCCCTTCCACTACTGGCATGTCCTACCCAGTACATTGCACCACTCTTTGTAAGTGCCAGTGCTGTGCTAACTACATCAGGAAAAACTCTGTCTCACTAGAAAATACTGTCCTGGAATAGTACTGAAACTCTGTAATGCATCTTAAAACTCCTTTTAAGGTTCTTATCCTATTTAGAACCTGATCTAAGGATGTTAAAAGCAGTGAACAGGTAGCACTTGGCAGAAAAGGGCTTCAAATCTGACAAGCATAGGCAGGGAGGGAGGGAGGGAGGAAAGAAGGAAAGAAAGAAGTAAAGAAGGAAGGAAGGAAGGAAGGAAGGAAGGAAGGAAGGAAGGAANATTCAGTCTGGAGAAGAGGAGGCTCAGAGGTGATCTCATTGCTGTTTACAACTACCTGAGGGGAGGTTGCTGCCAGGTGGGTGTGGATCTCTTCTTTCAGGCTGAAGACACCAGAACGAAAGGGCACGGCCTCAAGCTATGCCAGGGGAGGTTTAGACTGAATGTTAGGAAGAGGTTTTTCACAGAGTGAGTTATCGCTCGTTGGAATGGACTGCCCAGGGAGGTGGTGGAGTGGCCGTCTCTGGAGGTGTTTCAGAGAAGACTCAATGAGGAGCTCAGTGACATGGTCTAGCTGGCGGGTGTAGGGCTGGATGGTCCTGTGGGTCTCTCCTGACTTGCAGTGGACTGTGCGCCTGTGAGGGATCGAGGTTTATGTTTACCACTCTGGGGTGTGCGTTCGGTCTCTGTATGAGCGTTAGCTGGTGACTTGGACTAGATGATCCTTGTGGGTCACTTCCAACTCATAGTATTCTGTGATTCTGTGATTCTGTGAAGATTTCTTTATCTCAGTTTGTCAGAGTTTTTTTAATTTAAAACTTAAATTCAAAAATCCATTGCTTTTTGATGTGTTACATGTCTCTCTTGTCTTTCAGAATAGCAAATGTTGACTTCATAGGACATTAGACATTAAAAAAAACCAAAATATTCAATATGGAAGACATATTGCTAAAGGGTTGGGAATGTCCATGGTCTAGTGATTAAAAACATAAATTCAGTACTGCATTGATCATGATTCCTGCATTCTTGCCAAATCCTATGCTCAGATCCAAAGTCTTGCTTCAAACAATTAATAACAGAGAAAATACAAGTTACTTGAAATGTGCACTTACTATTTAATCGCATTTTTTCCTAATCCTCATTGAGCACAATAATGAGGGTGATTCCCTGTAAGAAGGAAGGCAGCAGAGTCTTTCATGGCAAATGAGTTATAAATCAACAGCAAGTCAGAGACATTATCTCTGAGGTGGTATCTTCCCTTGGGAAGAGATACATTTTTAACTTGAACTAACCATCAAGATCTTTAGCCCTAATGAAGACAAAGTAGTTGATAGCTTTCACAGAGGTTAGTGGGTCAAAATAAACCCTCAAGCTGCCCTAGGCTTTAATCAGATCTGCCAACATCTATCAGAATTAAACTTTCTTCTCTAAGATTTTACCTCACCTCAATTTACTAAGTCCTTTGTCTTGATCAAAAAATGAGAATGAAATCTTGAGTGTAAGAATAGCAGGAGGTGTGTTGACAGTTTAAATGGGGGTTAGGAAGGATTGGGAGAAACAATAGAAAAACAAGATGGGATAGGGATTTTTTACTGCCATTGAGGAATAACAGAAAAAATCTAAAGTAGATTTAAAATACTACATACAAGAAAGGAATACTAAGTACAGGTTTAGCTGGCTGGGAAGTACTTATATTATCAAAGAAAATACAATAAAATAACTACAAAATTTTTCTGAAATCTTTGATCTCTACTGATTAATAGATCTGACATATGAACAGACAGACTTTATTTCACATAACTATTGTCTTCTGAAGTGAACACATAAGAAGAGAAAACACTGTGTATATGTCCACATCACATTATCCTTCTACTCTTGACTGCTCTGTTAAGACCAACAGGAGAACCTGCTCTACAGACACCCTCAGGTACGGCAACACTGACCTGGTTATTTGGCTGTTTTTTCAGATTTTACTTGTTTCTTCCACAACTCCTTGTCACTGGAAGACACTTTTAGAGTAATTTAATAAAAGTTATTACTAAAACATACAGTTTGTTTTGGTAGGAAAAATCATCATCAACATGATGGTTAAGCTTCACGAATGAAGATATAGGAAGGGCTCTACCTATGCTTGCTACAAACACACTGATGACTAAAAAGGCCAATGCAGGATAGACAATTCTGGGTGCAAAAGGCACAGCAGAAAATCTCCTTAGGTGGTATTAACAAGGCACCATTCTTCCTGCGTTGTCTTTTCTCCTCAAGGCTAATTCTATGTGAGTTTTCAACGGAGGTGGCAGCATTATAGGTGGTACGTCTCCATGTTTCCTGATCTGAGGCCAGAGCTGATCACTGATGGTAGTCAAAACTCCCAAGGAATAACATTTAAAAATATGTAGTCACAAGGACTGCTTTGAGACTCTGAAAGTTTAACAGTTAAACAGGGTAAAAGAAGAGAGGCCACATCAACTTTCTCTGTGATGGTGTCCATTATTTGCTGGACTGCATTTGTACAGTTGTGTTCTTTTTTGTTTTTCCGATAAATTCACTGTGTTAATTGAGTTAGGCATTAGGGAAGGTGATGTATTAACTATAGAACCTCGATCTGCTCCTAACATGTTCACCTCAGCAGAGAAAACACAAGGTTTTGAATATTGATATGAATTGCATTCCAGGATGGAGCTGAATCTTAGAGTGATGTGCTAAGTCAATCCTAACTTGATCTAAAAAGGATTCAGCAGCAGCTAACACCTTCAAATGACAAGGAAATCTGGTCCTTGAGTGGTCACAACCTAGTACAAAGACTGAACATCATCCTACCCTAGGACAATGACTGGATACTGATCGAATTTTGAGTTGGTTTTTCATTCAGTAACAAGAAAGTCACATAATACACTGTAAGCTTGGAAATTAGCTTTCTGCTTTCATGGCACTCCAAGGTTAGCCAGTAAGATCAGATGAGTGAAGAGTGGGTGATTTTAGCAGTTGGAAATCAGTGGAACTACAGCACTGACTCTAGAGTCTCCATCAGTTCTTGGCTGGTTTCATCTATGGAGTTTCACAGACTTCACATTTGCTGAAAGAAAATTCATTCTTATTATTTCCCAGAATAGAAAACTGTACACCACCCAAGGAGGAGCTATTTCTTTGTGAAGAGCAGAGATGCAAAGGCCCTTACAGAGGGGTCCCTACAAATTTAACATCTCCTCCACTGTTATATGTGCAACACATTCATTGCTTAAAAATGCCACTGTGTACTAATCTCCACTTTGCTCTATGAGCAGTGTAAGGTATGGCACTGCTGGACTTCTAATTTTGATGCGTCCCTTCCAACTCATAATATTCTGTGAAAACTCTGGACAAGTGCATACCTTCTGTTTCATTTTAGAATGCCTCAAGCGCAGTACTGGGTCACGAAGGCAAAGTGAATGTTACAAGATGAGATCTGCAGAACACAAGAACATTGCAGACTGATAATGAACAGAGAAAGGGTATTATTTGCTCAGAGAGTTTAGGTACTGACTCCACTGGAAACACAGACTGGTTGAGCAAAAATAAGAAATCAATTTTTCTGCATAAGGTGTGGCTCACCAGGAACTGCACCATTCTCCCTCTCACTCTGAAAGAGACGATCTACCCTTTTATTTTCACCTTTTCTTTCATTATCTGTTTCTGCAGCCCTACGATGCTACAATGCTCTCCATTTCATCTTTAGGTTTTTATCACAGAATCACGACTGTGCCACAGTTCACATCTTCTCTTCCACAAACTGTTCTTCACAATGAGTGTTCGTCCCATTCCTGTATTCTGCTAACACTTCAATAACGGTCAATGAATGTTAACAGGTAAATGAGACAGTACTTGTAAGAAATTTTTAGTGCTTTGGCACAACATAGTAAGTACAACCAACTCTGTGTCAGAGCTGGTTGCATCTTACAACATTTATCCAGCACTAAATGTAAGTTATCATTATCATTTGAAGAGTTCATAAACTTCTTTCATCAGTTACCTTACTGATCATATGCCTTCAGATCTGGATGATGTCCAGTTCTCTGCCTAATCAAAATCTCTTCCGATCATGTCATTGTTGATGCTAAAGTGTTATATTAACTTAGACAACATATGGGGAAAAAAAGTTTCCATAACTGGATGTTTAACCCATAAACACTTATGTTAATGATTACCAGACTGACAAGTTCTTGTTTGAAGTATGATGGCTAAAACTTTGTTTTCCCGTTACAAAAACAAAAAACACTCTTAATTTCCGGGAATAACGGAATAAATTCATCTTCCACCCAATACAATTAGAGCATTTTAGCTTCCTAGTTTTGTTCCTTGGAAAATGTGATGTTCATATGGTTCTGCTTAATAAGGAGGAATGAATTTTCGTCTTCATTAAGTGTTTTGTTTCTTTGCAATTCCAAAGAGG
>WEKX01020900.1:70398-89386 GCA_013390025.1 Pitta sordida | reverse complement strand
GTCAGGGTTTCTGTAAGAAAAAAAGCTAGAAAAATGAAAAAAAAAAAAAAAAAAAGAGATCTTTATAAATGACTAATGAATATAAAGTAGTCCAGAGGAAATAGCAATATATGAGGACAGTATTCTAGATATTTCTGAACCAAAATATTACAGAGCTAGAAAGTGTTTTAATTAGATATTGATAAAGTGTTAAAAATAGAACAGGAAATAAAATAGGCTAATCACACATACCTTAGTGAGATCCCTTCTGAAGCCTTATTTAAATGAATTAAGACACAGTTTCTGAGGAATTAGAAATGCAACTAGTTATTAAGTATCTAGGGCTTTTGTCAGCTCTTTGCTTCTCATATTTCCCTACACAAGGATCAAAAAAAGGCTCTGTATGTGTGAAGGAGTCCAGCATGTGCAATCTATTATAGCTATGGACCATTTTTTTCCTCCTGTTTCCAGTGCAGTAATTCCTGCAAAGGAAATGAGGACATAGCCCCAGGACTTTGACTGGGAGAGTATCAATAGGCATGAATTCATTCTTGAGTGCAAGCATGAAGGACTTCTTTCTGACTTGCTCCCTGCACATCTGTCGTTTCCATTTCAGTCAAGGTGCATGACACTCATGTGCAACCACAGTAACCTCCAAATGACCATTAGAAAGTTGGCAAACAGGTGAACTCATGGAATATGTGTCACTCCTTGTTTAGCAGATATTTTGTAGGAAAATCAGTGTCTCCAGAACAACATATGTAGGAGCAACAGAAGCTGTAGAGCAAAGGCAGACCCTGCTGAGGCAGCGAGTAGTTTCTTTGTGCTGCATTCATTTCAACTGCACACATTTTTTCTTTTTATTACAGACATAGATTAAACTCATTTTCACAAGAGAATTAAAATTAAGTCTTTCCTTGTTCCTTTCTGGCCAAAGTAGATTGGGAGCAAATACTTTTGGCTGTGATAAGTATTTCACATTATAATGCCTCTGTGGTGTAGATTTTTTTTACTTCATTCGTTTACTAAACTCTTTATTCTACAAAAAGAAGACATTCATCATTACAAGTTATCTTAAGATAACTTTCTATTTGAAGTTATTTACCTAAGGGCAAAAGAAAAGCATCCTAATTAAACAAAACTTTTAAAGAGCATTAATAGTCTTTTTCAAAACCATTGAAGGACCAGAAATAATTCTGTGCTATATTTTCTTCTTCTCCTCAATCATGTTAAGAGTTCACACAGGATCACAGAATCACAGAATATTCTAAGTTGGAAGGGACCCACAAGGATCATCGAGTCCAACTCTTACACGGCACCACTGCCTCCCTGAAGGGAATTGAACCCCTGATCTCCCATATGAGAGACAGGGACACTCACCACTGCACTAAAGTGGATTTTTCATAAACTATCCAATACATGTAGGTGTCATTCCAACTATCCTCTGCTAAGCTGTGAATTTATGTTGCTTCTTCCTTTCTCTGGATCCAAGATATTCAAAAACCATCTGGAGAGTGTCAGTGCTCTCCACCTGTGACTCCTGGCTGCCCCATGTCAGCTGTGTTCAGACAACATGCCAGAGAGCACACCAAATCCCTACCGTATAGGGTTAATTTGAAAAACGTCTCATAAGTTGATCAAAAGCTAGAAAACATTAAGAGCAATTTGTTCTTTTCAACAGAAATAAGCTTATGAACATTTTTGCTTTGATGGTTTCCCATAGGCAGAAAACATAATCCTGTAACAAGTCCATCTCCTAATGCAGTTCTTTTACACACAGGGTCTCAGTTAGATCAGGATCTGGTTGGTGGCCCAGCACAGTAACATGACCTGACAGAAAAGAGGGTGAGGGCCTGATGTATACCATTATTCATAAAAGCAAATGCCTTGGCAGTACAGCAGAAAGGAATGCTGTTTGTGCATTACCAACGTAAATGTGGGAATGGGTGAACACAGTTGCAAGATGCCCTGACCATGACCAAAACTGGTCACATGGAAACCAAACCCAGCCTAGAAGCTTTATAGCTAACTTCACGTGGAGTCTGTTCTCCAGATAATATATCCTGCTTCTCAATGAGGTTTATTACCTCACATGCGGCTCCCATTACACAACTCACATGAGTGCAGTAGCACATACTTGTCTTTAGACACATACAACTGTGTGCAACCAGGAGGAGAAAAATGAGTAAATGTGATTACATATATTTTATAGATCGATAAGGCATGCAAACCAAGGAGTAGGAACATATACATGGTAGACACTGCCCAAGTCAGGCACTTTCATTGCAAGAATCAGAATCACCTTTGTAAAAATATACATCCTCCTCTTTTTTCATCCTTTCTTGGGCTGAAAGCTCTTCTACAGTCTATCTGCTCAGACTGTAAGAACTTCTTTTTATTCCCAATTTAAATAAATGCAAGGGCAATTTACATTCTTGTGCTTTTATAGACCATTTTAATTCTTGTGGGTTTGGGTTCAGTTAATTCAGTTTCTGAATTTCTGCCAATACTTAGTGCAGGGATGGGGAATCTTTCTGCCTTATTGCAAACACAAATAAAGAATTAACAGTTAGATCCTACAGCCTTAACAGTATTAACAGATTTATTCTAAAGTCAGAAAATGGACATGGATAGTTCGGAGAGGGTGAAGAAACCATGGGCAGTATCAGGCAGTGTGATAGCCACAGTTTATGTGGCCAAAGAAGATGGGAATGTGAGAAAGGGACAGCAGAGATTTATACATCCAAAAGTACTCTGTGGCTTCATCACTGGCAGATGCACTCCTCAGAGCTTACCAGGCCTAAGCTGCAGATCTGTTAAGATTCAGTGAGAAAAACATCATTTACTAAATCAATAGCAATGCTTTTGGTTGTGTATGTGTTTCTCGGGAAATTCAAACACAGACAGAGGAAAGACTTGACCCTATTTAGCTTATGAAGCCTGACACGAGCCAGTCCTGCCATGGAATGTCTGCAAAACTTATTATTTCTTTTGTCTGGCTCTGAGGCTATTTGTGTCTCAGTAACTGGAGTTTTTTTAAAAACAAAAGCAATCTATCTAAATGACTATTTTGACTATAGTATGATCTTCCTTATATTTCTACACTCTCTGGAGCAGTTAGTGGTGAAATTTCCTCCTGCTTTATAAAACAAATAAATTATTTAGACAAGATATCACTCTGAACTGCCAGCATTTGACTATCAGAGCATAATAGACAACCCACAGACAAGTAGAATAGTCCTTTACCTTTCTAACAGACAGGAGTAAAATCACATCATTTCTATCAAGTGTACTAGTCTTAATAAAAATCCTTTCCTTAACTAGCTGGAGAGGCTAAGTGAGCATTGCCCCGTAACATGGTTCTGAGAACTGGCAGAGGAAAGCTTTCTTTCCATCAGAGATTCCAGGCCTTTGGAAAGAGTAGCTTGAATATGACTAAAATTGTTGCAAAATCTTTAAACAGTCCCACGAAGCATACAATATACCCTCTCCTTGCATTCACTATAACAATTAATGCCAATAAGTATAAACTAATTGTTAACATCTGTGTTAAGTTAGAACAGTAAAGCTGAGTTTGCTCCCCTGCAGTTTCAGAGGATAAAGCTGTACTTCAGCTTCAAATACCCTGGAAGAGCAGACCAGAGGAACACTGGGATCAAGAAACAAAACAAGATTTCTCACTACTGTTTTTTATTATGACTCCATCTTAACAGATTTTTGGCAAGTATAAAAAAGGGTTTTATATCTTCATCTCAGTTATATATCTCTGCCTTACTGAAATGGTAGGTCAGGGCAAAAAAAATTAGAAAAATGTTCTTTAACAGTGACCCAGAGATTAGTGATTTGGGATCACTGCCTGGCAGATCATACTGTTACCAAAACTCAGTAACTGGGCAACAGTGATCCATTTCTCCTTTTCCACAATGACAGATTTCAAAAACGTAATGATCATAGATCACTTAAGGTAGGTGATTTATGAACATAGATCACCTTAGATAATCACTTAAGCAATGTCACCTCTCGACTCTATGTTTTGCTCTAGGAGTGCTTCAAGAAGTGCAAAGCTGCCACCTAATCACACACTGTGAGTGACCTCTGCTTAGGATAGTGGCAGAATAGCACAAGAAATCAAACTCTCATTTGGGGAACAGCTAGAGGTTTTCTATAAACCTATGTTTTGTAAGGTGTGTCCCATTTGGCTTGGAAAAGATGAGCTCCAAAAAGTATTCTTGCAATTAGAAGAAGGTAGTTATGAGGTTTGTGACTGTCATTTCCAAAATGAATCCATACAGAGAGAGCAAAGAGACTCGTGAATGAAGACAAGAGGAAGTCTGCATTGCAAAAATATCTCTACCAAATCTTTCTTTGTGTTTGTAGAATATATCAGCATTAACTTCTGGGCAACATATCAGGCTGTTTGAACCTGCATATTATTCTTAACCATGCTTCGAAGGCTTCTCTATAGGGGAGACATGTATGGGATGGAACTGAGTCAATTTTGGACAGATTTGGCATTTTAGAACACAACAGGTGCAAGCAGTAGTAAGACTTTGATTTTTCTCTGTACTAGCTTTTTCTTGGTTTAAGCATCACAGGAATTCTAATCAATGAAATAGTTGTCTCGTTCCAGTGATGCTGTAATACCAGTTCAAAATCTACAACCTGCCTAATGATAGTGCAGGTTTCCAGGAACTGTGGTTCCCAGCAGCAAACACATTTTCGCTGTGATAACATTACAATACCCCATGTTGCTCTGTGTGTGTGTCAGGCAGGACAAGTTTTACTGTATTGTGCAGTCTCATGGGAACTGACATTGGCAGGATGATGTATCATGTCAAACATCCAGTAGGAGTCCAGTGATGGGCACAAAATAAAGCCTATCTCCACAATGTTGTTCCATCTTTTGCATGTGAGAAGAAGCTTTTACAGCTGAGCTCTTTTGATGGAAAGAGTAAGCAGAGATTATCTAGCGTGGTTTTCTCAATCTGTGTGGTTGGCCTCCCAGGGAAAAGCTCTGATCTTTTCCAAGTACAGCACGTGTGTGTAACCCTGGGGCAAATGAGAAATGGAATGTGTGTAATTTATTTATTTAGTGCTTCACAAGCCCTCAGCACTCTGTGCTGACTACTCAGTGCTGAATGCTTATTGTTCAAAGGAGGCTCTCCACTAGGACTAACCCCAGGCCTAAAGAAGTAGGGAATCTTCCCCTTGACTTGAGGATGCTTTGGATAGAGCCACTGTCTTTCACACTTCGTGTTCCCATTGAACTCAGCAGGGTGTCTGGATGTGCAAGGAAGGAATCGGTGTCAATATTAACCAGCAAAGTAAATACAAACAATGGGCTTTCCCACACATAGTAACCAAATATTCTTCATTTATTCTCTGCTGCTTTTTACGTTAAAGGGTTTATGCTTTTTTGTTTTATCTTTAATGTTCATGTCTGAGAAGAAGGAACCATAACCCAAATTACCACTATGATGTTAGAACGTGTTTTTAAATATGGCAATAGGAAGGCAGAGTTTAGTGAACAGGTTTTACATTGTTTCTGGTCATCTACAATACACAGATTTAGTTCATCCTGTTCATATGCTAAAATACTGGTTTAATCACACAAGATAACTCATCTTTTTCTGCCATCTAGTGACAAAAACTGCAGCTAAGCAAGTTTATGAACCTTTTAATCATGTCATTTATTTTATTCAGTCACACACAGGCAATGCTATACAGCTATTGACATGTTTTCCTGGCAGTTGCTGAGCACTTTGTGTGATCTGAATGTGGGAGAAGGTGTAGACCTTGTGTTTTGTCCTTTTATGTATCATTTTTATTCCTGCTTTTAATCTCTCATCTTGTACATTATAACTAGGTCAGATTTGCAATGAAGAAAGAACAGCCCTAGTGTAAAAATCCACTTTGTGTCTTCAAAGAAGCTCATCTGACCCATTATCTGGGGAGGCTGTCTCTCTACCAAGGACCAGTAAAACCTTTCCTCCATCTGATGTGTTACACACCAGCACAAACACGATGATTATCCACGGATGGTATTAAGACAATTAATGGCCACCAGTCACAAGAAATAAAATAGTTGCTATACCTTATTCAAAGACTCCTTGTTTCCTTCTGCTAAAATTGAATACATGCTTCAATGGTGTCAATAAAACCATTAATAGAGTCAGCCCTCAAATACCACAGTACCGTGGGTCTTGGTGCCCGTTCACGCAGTCTTCCGTCCGTGTAGAATGGCAGCTCATTAATATGCAAATTTGCCCCGCACCCTCACACCGCCCCCTGGTGCTCCAGTGCTGTTTCAGCACTGCCCTGATGTGTATCAGTGTTTGTGTTGGCGCTTCCCAGTGCCCGCGGCCACCCCATGCCAGGCAAAACCCCTTTCCACTCAGCTGAGGACACTGGTGCTGGGAGCCACCGGCGCTGCTGTCCTGTTGTCTCTCCAGGTGGGTAGACCTGGTCTCTCCATACTCAGGATAGACATCTACCCCAAGAAAGTCTTGGACACCCCATCTAACCTGAGAGTGTGCAAATCTTTCATAACTGCATGAAGCCTCCTTGCTCGGAGCAGGGTGGGCACAGCGCCGGGAGGACCTGGCACGGTCGCCTCCCTCCAAGCAGAGCTGAGCAGGGGCTGAGTGGAGTAGAGCAGGCGCATCATGGGCAGAACAGTGCACCCGTGGTCCGTGTGGTGCGATGTGGGAGTTGATTTGAATATTCATTACTTTCTAATTTGAATATTCATGACTGCCAGTTCATGCAGGTGCAGTCATGAAATGGGTCTGCTTAATTGCTGAAAAATCACACCACATAGAGGTGAAGCCGCTATCTGGGAGGCACAATGTAAGAATATGTTTTAAATGCTTTGGTCAAGCAAGTCATTCACCTCCTATTTCATATAAACTTTAGGAACTGAGAATTTTCTTCATCCTTGCCTAACAATTGCCTTATCCTAATATATGAAAGAATTTTCTGGCTTCTTCTATGTAGGCACCAGGACAGATATCAGAAACCCATCTGAGGTACAAAAGTAGTTCTTCAAGATATTTAAATATGTTTCCTGATTTTTCCCTAAACAAGAATCATCATTCAGATCCCATTAAAATTATTTTTAAAAATCAGCAAATTTTAATACACATTGCATTAGATCCAGGATAAAGTCTGTGGAGAAATAGACTGTCCTGATCTCCACATACTCCAGTGACTCAAGGACATAGGGTTCTTTGAGATGTTGGTCTCTGAGATGAACAAGAAACTACTGACCGTAAGGGAAAAGAGATATTTTCAGACATCATGATACACTCCTATATTTCAAATATCCTTTTTCCACTTCTAGATGTTTTCCCACAAGATGTCCTTATGTTTTATGAATAAGTAGACCACACAGGGAAACCTTGGATAGAATCTCAAACACAAGCTTTTAAAATAAGAACTGTAATAATAGCTCAGTCATATTTCATTGGTGATTAGTGTAATGCAGCCCCTGTGCCTTTGAATGTCACTGACCAAACCCTAAAGGGACAGGACAGAATTGTACAAAAACTGTCAGTTTTTTTAANGGGGATTGGGTGTTTTGGGTTTTTTTGTAGTGGGGGGGAGGGGGTGTTTTTTGTTCTAGGAGGATTTTAGTGGGGTTTCTTGAGGGGGACTTGAGACCGGTGGCTGTGGGGTTTTTTTTTGCTTTGGGGAGTTTTAGGGGGGGAGATTGTTGTTCGTTTGGGGGAGGGATGTGGGGGCTGAAGGGGTTGTTTTTCTTTGGTTTGTGGGGAGTTTTTTGGGGGAGATATTTGTAACAACAATAATTTTAAATTTCCAGTAAACCTTGAGACTGAAAAGCTTTTACAACAATGAGTCTATAGAGAATTAAGCACGTATTTAAGTTTCTAAAACCTTAGAAGCCTGATTTCTATATTTTCACAATTAATAATTTAGAGCAGTAATACTGGTGTCTAGCAACAATAATACAAGAAAGAATGACCTGAAAACCAAGTTTACTAGTAATACTGTAGTGGTGGGACCTTTCTGACTGTATCCAGACACCTGCTTATGTATAAGTCAAACAACCCTCCCTTTGCTGCCAGTGCACAGCCAGCCTGTGAAGTCAGAGGTGGTGTTGTTGTAATTCATCTTATCCCAAATTAGTTTTTAATAATTAGTGAAATTGAAGCACAGTCTGAACTTTGTCAGCTCAGCTGATATAATCTGCCCCACTTACAGAATTAGAGACTTAAAGTTGTAATACCCATATCAGAGGCACCTGAGGATATCTCTGCTGTTTTTCTGACTTGTGATGAATTCAAAAGGTTTGTGATGTTCATTTTCCTCCTCAGTTGATAAGATATAAGCATGATGTGTCACACGTATTCTAAAATACTACTTCACTGCAACAGTTTGCTAAGTTTACAGGGCTAGCAGTCTGAGGACCTCACACAGAAGATGTTTGGGTTAAAGATGCTGGTTTGGAGATGCAACATAAAATAAAGGTGCTTATATGAAAAAGACCGAAACCTCCCCTCGTTCCTAGAACAGGTGTTTAAAATAGCTATCACTTTTTACATTTCTATTAAAAATCATTTGATTTTATTAGACTCTAGGTATATACAATGTCTATCTTGAAGTCATACTGTGGTATGAGTCTCTAGTCTTGTTTCTAAATTATACATTAATTAACTAGATTTGATTCCTAGAAAAATAAGGCTATTGTCAAATCACTGGGTAAATCTAGAGGCTATATTTAATTTCTTAACCACATCCACACACAGCCATTTTGTACATTCGTTAAATTATTTGCAGAGGGTGTGATCAAGAGTTTGTCTGGCTTAGTAACTCCTGCATCAAAACCCTAGAGAGGAAATGCTGTGACGACAGCAATGCAAAATGCATGTGTCAGTTGTAATTACATTACTATTTGTTTACACAGGGTAGACACTTGTACTTTTAGAAATAGATTGAGACAACTGGCTGATTTTAAATAGGCCATAAAAGAGATGTGGTTATAGCCATGAGACTGCACAAGAATGGACATAGATGTACTTAGAGTTTTGTCCCAGTTCTTGACAGCATGAAACCTAGGAATACTTTAATGCAGCAAATAGGAAGTTCACTACACAGATAAAAAGGTCATTCAAACTCTTCTTTGGAATAAGTTTATCTACTGAAAATGTCTAGTACAATTACAGGTCTTATGAAAACATAGTCTTATAATAAAAAATCACATTATATTTGCATGAGGCTACCAGAAGCAACATTAGTCTTATGTTCCCAGTTCAGTTCATGAAGCCACTTGTCTCAGCAACCAGAATGCAGCTTTTGAAACCCCAAAAACATGACCTGATCCAGGTGTGTTCCCTTCCAGAACAGAGATAGAGAATCTCAAACTCCCCATGACCAAGAGACACATGTTCAGAGCCCTGAGGATCAGGTAGCATGTTTTAACTTGTCCATGTCATCATGTGTCCTCCTGGCCGAGATAGAAGGATTCATGCAGTAATTTTTAACTGTTATTATAAATCACTGTATATATATGGCTCTTTGTTTATATATTACATATAATATCATACACATTATTAAGTGCATGACAGAGGCACAAATAGAGAGGGCCATGGTTTCAAGATCAGAGTCTGATTTTTGAGTAAGAGAATAGTGTATGCTGATTTACAAGCTTCTCGCCTCTTTTCTCATTTTCCCTTCTCATGACAGGTGAAGGACTTAGTTTACAAAAGTCAAAAATAAGCAGTAAACCAGATCAGGAGGAAGAGGCAGACCTATTGCTCTTTAAGCAGTTAGAGACAGCCTCAAGATCAGATGCCCTAGTTCTTACAGGAGACTTTAATCTGCCTGATATCTGCTGGAAACTTAACACAGCAGAGAAGAGACAGTCCAAAAGGTTCCTAGAGATAGTTGATGACTGTTTCTTGATGCAACAAGTGAGTGAGCCTACCAGGGGGGAGACTGTGCTCAACCTATTGTTTACAAATAAGGAAGGGTTGGTTAGTGATACTGTGGTTGGAGGAAATCTGGGATGTAGTGACCATGAGATCATAGAGTTTTCAATTGGCAGTGTGACGAGAAAGGGCATGAGCCAAACCTCCATGCTGGATTTCCAGAGGGTAGACTTTGGACTGTTTAAGAAATTAATCGGGAGGGTTCCATGGGAAACAGCCCTTAATGGCAGGGGGGTCCAGGAAGGCTGGACATACTTTAAGAATGAGCTCATGAAGGCGCAGGAGCAGGTGGTCCCAATGTGCTGAAAAATGAGTCGGAGGGNTGAAAAACCGCTTCCTAACATTAAGTTTAAACCTCCCCCGTCGTAGCTTGAGGCCGTGCCCTCTCGTTCTGGTGTCCTCAGCCTGGAAGAAGAGGTCCACACCCACCTGGTGGCAACCTCCCCGCAGGTAGTTGTAGACAGCAATGAGATCACCTCTGAGCCTCCTCTTCTCCAGACTGAACAACCCCAGTTCCTGTAGTCACTCCCCTTAGGGCCTGCCCTCCAGTCCCTTCACCATCCTCGTTGCCCTTCTCTGGACCCTCTCAAGCAGCTCAACATCCTTCTTAAACTGGGGAGCCCAGTACTGGACGCAGTACTCAAGATGTGGTCTGACCAGCGCCGTGTACAGGGGAAGGACAACCTCCCTGGACCGACTGACCACACTGTTCCTGATGCAGGCCAGGATGCCATTGGCCTTCTTAGCCACCTGGGCACACTGCTGGCTCATATTGAGTTTCCCGTGGGTAAAACATAATAGGACCATGTGTCTCTGGGAACGGTTGAAACTGCAGACACTTCAGCAAGCAGAAGAGGAACCTAGAGAAATCAGGTCTTAATATGCACGTATATATATAAGATGATTTGCATATATAATACCAAAAGTGCAGATAGCAAGTCTGGCTGGCACATGGATGTAAACATGTGTACCTTCATTGCTGGAGGTGTATTTGTTCTCAAGGTTTTGAAAATGGCCAGATACTTGGGACTGTGAATACATGAAATTCATAAAAACCTTTTCTGTGATGCCCTTAAAGCTGTGCTGATTTGCGTACTGTAAGGGGAAACGAAACTAATGTTCCTCACTGTTTCTTAATGAAATACTGTTAAGCATTTCTTGATCCTGACCATTAACAACATTCTGCTAGAAGCAGAGGGAAACTACTACTGTTGAATAATCAGTGCCTGGAAATCATTATGTTGCTACAGAATGGCTCCAAACTTACCTTCCAGGATTGAGCAATATCTTTTTATATGCAAAATGTAGTTGAATGTTATATGTAAAAGACAGTTGATGGACAGCTTATATTGCACATAGGAAAAAATTCCTGACCTTGTTTAAAAAAAATAACAATATATTGTCATTTTTAGTATAAAGTAACAACTATGTCTTTTCTTTTTCTCTAGTGGCCTTCTTAGGTGTTCATCTTAATCAAATTGTTATTCAGAAAATGTACATATAGGTGCCACTTACTATATCAGTTAGTGCACTATCTCTGAGATTCATATTGGGAAAAACATTCCAGATGAAGGAACAGATGCAGAAATACTATGCAATATGATGACTTTATTCAAAAAAGTGTCAGTGATGGCAAAGGAAGGAGGGATGTGCCTTGAGCTTTCCCAAGAAGCTTCTGGCTCTTTTAGCACTTCTATGATTGGCAGCATTTTATGGCCAGCCTCAAATTCAAACACATTTATTAATTTTATTTTGGCAGAAACTAATGTTAGCAAGAGGTAGATGACTTTTAAATAGCTGGGAAAAGAATTTCATGTTCACTTCTATTTACAGTTGTTTGCATTTCATTATCCTCTATTTAGGAGAAGTTTTAATAGTTTACCAGTTCTTGAAAGCCTGCAGGCATTTCCTTCTCCAGATCTAGTCCTAATGAAAGAGTAAGGAAGATATTTTAAACCAGCATTGCTGACGTACTCTGCTGGTGATATTACATTTGAAATGCAAGTGTTCTCATAGGATTTAGTATAGAAAGGAAGTTGGGATGACCCATGTTTCAAATTCCAGTGGCTGCCCGGACAAAATTCTGTTTGTCAGCAATGATGACAAAAAGCCTGTTGCTACATGGTAAACCATTTTCTTCCTGTGGTTAATTTACTCCAGGTGAAAGTTTTAGAGAGACTCTGTGTGCAGAAGCTACAAATAACTTGGGGTTTTAAGCAGATTTTACTGAAGAATATTAAATATAAAAATGGCATGCCTCAGGAATAATAAACAAACACTGAAGGAAGGCAAGGGGAATAACACATCCTCCTGCACTGAGACTCAGGAAGAAATCCTCTTGGGAAGGTGAAAATGGATCTACCATGGATGAAAGAAAAAGGATATAGTGTGAAAGGATGCTATTTTCTAAGCCTTAGGCAGTACACAACGTATTTTTACCAGCTGGAAAAGTGTTGCTGCTGCTTACAAAATAATTGGGGTAGACCTGCAAGTCTGATTTTGCCAAATTTGAAGGGCCACACTCATGGAAGCAAAATGCTAGGGGGAAAACAAATCTGTGGAAGAAGAAGACTTCAGTGAGGACTGTTTAAAAGGAGGACCACAGAAATTTAAATCATCACAAGATGTTGCTCTCTGAAATAGCACATCTCTTCCAAATTTTAATTATTTCAGGAGTAAGAGGCATGGAAGGAGCACTGGATACCCTTTTGGAGGGGCTGCATTTATGGATTTTTTGTGTGGTCTTCTACTACATATCTCCAACAGATTAAAGGTCTTGCTGGCTCAATTACACTGTCAGTTCGTGTTTATCCTAGAAACTGAATTTAAGTTGTTGGTTTTGATAGACAGTGTATGTCTGTTCTTGGCATGATGAAATTACAAATAAATTTTATTATTATAAACAAAACATTTTAAACATTATTCTCTTACTATTTATTCAATTGCAGCCACATACTCCCAGTTTTACTGTGGTGTCCCTTTCACTGCATTCACTTCTTTGTGGGATTTCTGTAATGCCATCTTAAAGTATTTTCCAGGAAGTCCTCACCAAAATCTCAAGCATGCATCTAACAGCATTCCCATGGTACTGGTGCCTAGTTTTTTATGGTGGTTTTGAAGTTGCACAAAAAAGCCACAAGGTCTAGTGCGTAATATGTTAAATTTTTAACAAATTTATATCAGCACAGCCTCACATGGTTAGGAGAGCAATACTACTGTATGTTAACTTGCATTGCATTGACAGCTTTCAGGAAAATGTTTTTGTCTGGGAGCTGAAATGAAATCTTTGACATTTGAGTATATACATATAGTTAAAATGAGATTCTGAGTGAATTCATGGACATCTTAACACCTTCAGCAGAAATTTTCGTTGGGTTTTTTTTTTCTAAGGTGTACAAAAAATTGGTACATAAATAGGAGTGTGGCTTTCTATGGCCATTCTCCATACCAAGTTACTCCTGATTTTTGGAGTACATCAGTCCACAACCAGTCTTAAACTAAAGCCTATACAAGCTGTTCAACTAGTCATTATAGATCCATTCTTCTATGAACAGGGGAACTAAAAACAACTGTGTAGCTAGTACACCTCTGAGTGCACTGGAGTGTTTGCAAATCTCCAGTTTCACAAACTAACCCAGGATTTTGTGTAAGCTTGGTTTGTAAAAGTTCACTGACCTAATCACCCAGAGGGTCAAGGTTGTTCAGGGTCCAGGAAAGTAGTGTGTTCTTTAGGTCATATTTCTTTTTTAATTTAGGGGAAGACACTTTCCCTGTTCATTTTGCAAATCAGCAACATGCTTGTTCTTGTCTGTTTTGTCACAACCCTTATGCAACTCCAGAGGAGTCAATTCCTCTCACTCAAGGAGGAACACAGTTTCAATGCCAAGAACTGAAATCTTCCAGCAGGAAATTTTCACTGAAAAGGTGCCTACCAGCAGCTAAGGTCTCCGCATGTTGTCCTGAGATGCAGCAGTGTGGGGAGCCAGTTCCAGGTGCCTGAAATTATAAAAGCCCACCTGAGAAGTACCTTTCAAATGAAGCCCAGGATGCCTGTTTGTAATAGGACACGAGAATATGGAATGCAGGACCTGCTGGTTTAGCACTGAGGAATTACACAGGGTTCTTGGGCCATAAGTGTTTAGTTCGCTCCAAAAGAGAAAAGGTAGCATATGTATGGAGAGACAGGAGAAACTAAGCTATTTGACAGTGTAGGCATCCTGAAAGTAGAAAATCTCTAGCAGAAAAAAACTATGACCTTTTATTTAAGATGAACAGAGTATTCAAGTGTCTAATTAGCCTTTTTTGCTGAGCATTTAATAAGTGGAATAATGACTACCCTGATGTGCTGGAAGTTCTGTGGTTTCAGCCAAAAGCTTTCTGTTTGGGGGGGTTGATTTTAGTTTCCTTCTTGCATGTAAGAAACACAGAGAACAGAGAACAACAAAATCAAGAGACATCAGTGTCTGGGTACAGTCCTAAGCCTCATGCATCTCAGTTTTTGAAAAGGAAAACAGAAGCTCAGAGTGGCAGAGGTTTCCCTAAACATGACAACACTGAGGTAGAGGCAGCTGCTCAGGCTCTGAGCTGTTCCAGTACAGGAACAATTCGGAGGCTAGATGCTGCTTGACAGAAGATTTTTCTGCTCCAGATTATTCCCCATCTTCATGAGACCAGAGAATTGACTGTTGTCCTTCTGATCATGTGCACACATATCCATGGAGCTATTTTGCCATCTTCCGTTCAGTTTTTCCAGCTCACGTGCTGTCTCCACTTAGGAACTCACTACTAGGCAGTTTGTGGGACTCTTCAGGTGACTGCTGATAGAAGAGAGGATGAACAATGGGGCCAACATCATTTTTGGCACGCCACCTATCCATGAAGATATGTTTTTTTTAATTCCTGAATCCAAGCATTTTTTCAGTTACCACAGGGAAAGTTTGTGCTATGCTTTTTCTCGTGGTTATAATCCCCATACTCAGCCTTTTTATGTCCTTGGCTTTCAGATAATTTTTTGTCAGCAACTTTGTATTCTTGGCTTGTCTACTCACATTTTCATCAATTCATGGAAGAAACAGCCCGTTCCTTATGTTTGAATTCAATTCAGAGTGAAAACACTACAGCCAGCTTGGATTACTTATTAGTCTTGCATATACCTTAGTTTTCATGATGTTTCCCATCATTGCAGCTATCTAATTCCCCAAAGAGTATACTTGTTTCTTACATTTATCCTGAATTAAGGACAGCTGTTATACCTGCTAGCTTCCCAAGGTCTTTCAACAGAATTATATGATACTGTCTTTCTGCCATTGTCCATTAGTACTAATACATAATATTTACTTTAATTTAATCGTTGACATAACCTTAGATTTACTTCTTCCCTCTACAACCTACTGGTTTGGAATACCCTCAGTCTTTATTTCATGGTCTGTTGAACCTCCACAGCTTTTCTTCCTGCACTGTAGGATCCCTACTCCTTTTCCAAAATAACCCCTTTGCTGATTGTATTGATTTTTCATTTTCTTCCAATCCTGTGCAGAAGATGATCTCTTATCACCCAATATCTAGTTTGTATTGTAAAAATTAAACCTTATTATCCAAATTCTTGTCACATAAACTGCTGGTAACCTTTCTGACCTCTGTCAGAAAATGTTTATTACACCGCCTTGTTATGCAGTCCCTTTGGTGGTTATATATCTTGGATTTATTACTTAGAAACCTGCCCCATTCTTTCTGATAGGCAGAGAAAAAATTAGTTTATTTTTTTATAAATACTGTTCTTCCTCAACTAAACACAGAAACCTTGTCCAGCTTCTTTCTTATTAATGAAGTGACTTAGCTTTTCATTGGACTTGAGTCCAGGGAAATAGTTCCACAGTCAAAAGAATACTTAAAATAAAAATATGATTTTTTTTTAATTATGGGTTTATTATCAGTGTTTAGTAATAAAAAGATAAGATAAATTACATTAAATTATGCTAGTTTTCAATTCCAGTCATGGAACAGTGGAGGCAGAATAATGATCACAAATAATGCGTTGATAGTAGTTTGCGAAAGAACTGGGATGTTTCAATTCCCAAGCCTGTACTTTTTCACAAGTCATCAATACCTTTAGAAGTACCTACACCCCTGCCAGCAATCTTACTGTCTTTCAAAAAGTCCATTAACACCTCTTATTTCTATGGGAATAATTTCATTCCTGGGAAAGACAAACAAGCAAGATCAGGGAGATAAACACATAGAAATGTACATTCTTTCCTTTGGGGAGTATTTCCACTTACTTGCTTAATGGACTCAGTACCAGACATTTGAGGAGAAATCCTGACTTAATTAATTTATGGGAATTTTGCCATTGACTTCAGTGGTGCAGAATGTCACCACTCCTTTTCACGTGGACCCAAATCAGAAACTATGTGAGTTAGTAGGCTAGAGGCATGACAGCATTTTCTTATTCAAGCTAAGTTTTTCTCTTATTTCTGCATGACCCAAAAGATGGCCACGGATTCTCACCGCTATTAACAAGATCAGTACTTACTTTGAAGGTTAAAGTACATCTCCACATATTGCTTCGTTGTTCAAGGGACTTCTTTCTGTTTCTCAGCCCAGATAGACATTTTCTTTTTTCATTCTCTTTTTTTTTTCAAATAAGAAGTAAAATGCAAAGGCATTCTCTAGAATCAAAAAAATGGGTTTCTGATGATTAGACTAACATAAAACGTTCTCAAGACCACAGTATGTTGCAATATGAAGAATACTTCAAATCTTTGTTTAATTTTCAGCTACTGTTTGCTACCTGCTACATTTTACACCATATGTGAATCAATTGTGAGATGTATGTTTGAGGTAGCAAACCCTGAGTTGGCCTTCACCTTCCACAAAGTTTTCTATTCTAACAGAAAAAAATTCTAGGTAAGGGGAAGTAATTCATTCAGAACCAAGTGCTGAGAAGTTTGAATTAATACCTTTCTTCCCTCAAGCCCACTACGTTCTGGTTTAAGAGCATACAAAAATTAGTCCCTAACAGGAATTGTATAACATCAGTCACTTCTAAAAAACTTCCAGAGTTCCTGAAAAATATGAAGAAACCCTACATAAAAAACACCAAAACAAACAAAAACAAACAAAAAAAAGGTTTTGATGTCTCTAATTTCTCTGTTCTGCTGTAGCCTTCTGTTCCTTTACTCTGTCCAATGAGCCATCACATTGTAACAGCTAAGGGGTATAAAGCTTTTCTGATATGTACATTTAATCTAATGCTTCAGTGAGAAAGGGTATTTCATGTAGTAGGAAATTTCTTCACATACTGGAGAAGAGTACATTAGTTTTTGATCAATATTTTTCTGGCTCATTCAATGAAAAGTATATTGTAAAATTAAGATGTTCATATTCTGTCTTGTGTTAGACATAAATCCAGAGGGCTGCTTCCTGGGAAACAGACCCAGTTTTCAAAGTGAAGCAAGGTAAATGCTTGGAGTCTCTTAAAAGTTCATTAGAAAGCCCATGATTACTCCATAGTAGGTGTGATCGGCTGCTGGACTTTCTAGAAATAAATTAATATACTTGCCTTAAAACTTTTGGCCAGTATAAATCTTTTGGTCTTGATTATTTGTGTCTGTGGAGCAAAGTTAATCCCTCCACATTCAGTTCCATTGTGTTCACACCTACCCAAATACGAAGAAAACTTCCAAAGACAAACCTTAATTAGCCTTTGGGCTGGAAAAAGGTTGATGTCATGGAGGACAGAACTAAAATAAACAACAAGAAAAATGTCAGATATAGAGGGTTATATGAGAGGTGAGAAAGTAAACTGAGACTTAATAAGGTAGTGATAGTANAGGTTTTGTATAAAATTACTTTAAAATCTTGTGAACCTTCATTTTCAGTTGCACACACACAATGAAATCTCTCTGGCTGATTGAAGAAAGCAGAGATGTTGACCAAGTAACAGAATATGGCAATCTGTTTGTCCTTCTTTCCCATAATAAAAGCTTTTCTCCAAGGCACACCATGAGAAAAGAAAAAAACCTCCTATTTGACTTTGTAGGTTAGCTAGGAATCCACTTGTTAAAACGTCAGTTTTCTCCAGGGGCTGAATTTACTTTCCCAGCTAAACTGGAGCCAGTTAAAGGTCTCTCTTTTTTTGTCGCATTAGCTTTCTAGTAGCTGAAAGGGGACATAAGAACCATCTGCTACATGCACACTTTGATTTTAATAAATGTTAAATATGCCTTGTAAACAAGGTAGCAATAGCAAGTAAAGATTAATCCAAGATGATGATACTTCTTTCTATTCTACCACATTCACAAACATCTAACCAAACTTGTAAGCAGCTGAGCCAGAATCAAAGCCTACAGCCTCCCCACTGACGTCAAATGTCTGGGATAGAAGTGATGCTGCCTGCCTGACTTGAAACAATACTCTTTCCTTATCCTCATACCTATCACAGTTATTTTATAGGTAAAAAGTCCCTATCATTTAATCTTTTGGCAACATGGTCAATAATTGCTATCACTACCCTATTAAGTCTTAGTTTACTTTCTCATCTGTCACCTAATCCTTTGGAAGCCTTTTCTGGGAGTCTAACTCACTCTCTTAGTTTGCTAGTGCTTACTTTATCATTTCACTGAACAGGACTTTCACTGTTCTCTGCTCTTTTGGAGACATAATCACTATAATACAAAAGTGTGAAAATCTGTCTTCCTATGTCCGTTTGAAACTTGCTGCTTTTTTTCTCTTCTTTCTTCCTGTGAAATACCACAACACTTTTCAATTAGAGTAGGTTCTTGTCACAACTGCTATCAAAGCACTGTTATCATAAAACATCTGTCCTAAATGTAAGAACATCTGTTTCCCAAGCTCCTTCCTGGTCCCTAGATGACTCATTTCTTTGAAAGCTTTCCCTTGTAAAGGGAGGGTTGGGGTTTTTTTAAGTTCTTGGGTTTAAAAATTTTTCCTCTTCATTGAACATGTTAAGCTAGTGCTTCACAATATTAAATTATGACATTCTGTGCTTTTCTTCTCATTCTTTCTGTATTATAATACTTATCCATATAATATAATTA
>WEKX01020900.1:53826-70281 GCA_013390025.1 Pitta sordida | reverse complement strand
AGTAATTATTGACCATGTTGCCAAAAGATTAAATGACAGCCACTTGTTACCTATAAAATGACTTTAATGGACATGAGGATAAGGAAATATTGCTGCTTCACTTCAGAAATAAGAAATACTTCACACCTAAGTACCAGCTATGCAGAATAACTAGTGAGCAGCTTCTACCCAATTATACCCTATGATTGAGGTTCAGGTCATAGGTCAACTTTTACTTTGTCATGACAGGTTTTGAGAGAGAAGAGTAACAGGGGGTTTCCCTCTTTAGGGAGGGTGCTATTGGTTATTGCCAAAAGGTATTGCCAAAGACTCCGTTTTTCTGAGAAAAATTAACTGCCTGGAGTAGATAGATCCAAGCATTTTGACTGGTAATTGTCAGACAAGCATTAAAAAAAATAGCACTTCTGACCTCAAAAAAGGTAAAAAGTAATCCCTAACTGAGCCTTGCCACTTAAGTTTAAAGCGTCACTAGACTGTACTTACAGAGTCTCTGGTTACAAGAATGGTCACTGAAAAAATAAGCACATGCAAAGGAAGCTTTAAAAGTCATTTGCACTGCTGCATTCATGGCTGTTGTTTTTGCTGCCAGAAAAACAAAGCAAACTCTATCATTATTTAACAAGTTTTGACATGGTAGTCTGGAATAAAATGAATTATATACTCTATCATGTGCAAACAACCCCTAAGGTTTTGTATAAAATTACTTTAANCCAGGGGCTGAATTTACTTTCCCAGCTAAACTGGAGCCAGTTAAAGGTCTCTCTTTTTTTGTCGCATTAGCTTTCTAGTAGCTGAAAGGGGACATAAGAACCATCTGCTACATGCACACTTTGATTTTAATAAATGTTAAATATGCCTTGTAAACAAGGTAGCAATAGCAAGTAAAGATTAATCCAAGATGATGATACTTCTTTCTATTCTACCACATTCACAAACATCTAACCAAACTTGTAAGCAGCTGAGCCAGAATCAAAGCCTACAGCCTCCCCACTGACGTCAAATGTCTGGGATAGAAGTGATGCTGCCTGCCTGACTTGAAACAATACTCTTTCCTTATCCTCATACCTATCACAGTTATTTTATAGGTAAAAAGTCCCTATCATTTAATCTTTTGGCAACATGGTCAATAATTGCTATCACTACCCTATTAAGTCTTAGTTTACTTTCTCATCTGTCACCTAATCCTTTGGAAGCCTTTTCTGGGAGTCTAACTCACTCTCTTAGTTTGCTAGTGCTTACTTTATCATTTCACTGAACAGGACTTTCACTGTTCTCTGCTCTTTTGGAGACATAATCACTATAATACAAAAGTGTGAAAATCTGTCTTCCTATGTCCGTTTGAAACTTGCTGCTTTTTTTCTCTTCTTTCTTCCTGTGAAATACCACAACACTTTTCAATTAGAGTAGGTTCTTGTCACAACTGCTATCAAAGCACTGTTATCATAAAACATCTGTCCTAAATGTAAGAACATCTGTTTCCCAAGCTCCTTCCTGGTCCCTAGATGACTCATTTCTTTGAAAGCTTTCCCTTGTAAAGGGAGGGTTGGGGTTTTTTTAAGTTCTTGGGTTTAAAAATTTTTCCTCTTCATTGAACATGTTAAGCTAGTGCTTCACAATATTAAATTATGACATTCTGTGCTTTTCTTCTCATTCTTTCTGTATTATAATACTTATCCATATAATATAATTATTTCAGTTTCTCTTATAAGAACAGGTAGACCTACACTTATTTTAAGTGCTGTCCAAGCAGCAAGGTAAAGAATCCTGGATTTCATACTCTGTGAAATGTTGACACTGAGGTTATGAAAATAGCCTAAGGACCACTGGCCCCAGGTACCACTCAAGCTCATTAGAAGGTAGACATTTAAGTTCTGTAACTTATTTTACAATTTTTTATTTCACATAAATATTGTTGAAGCCAACAGGCCCTCAAAATTACTCACTCAATTTTGCAGTTCAGTTCTATGCAGCAGAGCAGAACCTCATCAATTTATTTTGCCAAAATCAAAGGAAATTATGTACTCAACAAGGTTGAAACTGAACTCAAACTGAAAACATGGAGCTGGTTTTATACGTATCATTTTTGCTGATACATTGTCACATTAAGTGGCAAATTATTTAATCATTACAGTAGAATTCTTTCTTGCACACTATTTCTCCATTCAAATCCCAGGAAAAAGAGAGAGATGGCTTCATTGGCATTTTGGCAACCACAGTTCCACCATGAAACTTTGCTTCTTGAAGGCAAAAATTAAGGTTTGCTTCTTGAAGGCAAAAATTAAGGTTTAAGAATGGCCAAAGCCATTCTTATGACATTATGAGAATATTATAAAGTGATTATATGGACATTTTTCAGTATATATGTAGTACATGCGTTATGCTGAATATAATATACATGTATATCAGTATATACATGCACCTCAGTACAATAACGTGAGTAGCTACAGAAAAACAGCACTATGTGGAATAAAATACTGGAATAGAATCTTTCTTTTTTGTGGTAGTGAGTCAGTGAAAAAGAAAGTTACTCTGCATTCCCATACATGCAGACTGCCATGGTCTTCACAATGGAACCCACTGCAGCTTGTTACATGTTTGATCTTGTGTTGGACCTGAGCAGTGTCTTTGGAGACGCAGCACAGAGCAGAACTGCTCTGGCAGGGTCCTGATAAGAGAGTAATGGGAAGGATCCTCAGCTCAGACCATCAAAGACAAGAGCTTTCTAGGATCTTCCTTGTCTGCAGGACTGTTTCAATCTTTGTTGTGAAGATTTTCATGTAATATGCCACGTATTGTGTTTCTTTCCCTTGCCCTTTCACTGGGTCCTCTTATTTCAGATAGTTGTCAGAGAACTTTGTTTCTTTATTTCTGTCGTTGCTATTGTTCTGTTTTATTACTGCAGAGCAGAATGAAAAGTGAAATTTTGGGTCAGGGTTTTTGCCATGGTGCTGCTACTTTCCAGAAAAAGAGACCCTTTGGGCAATATTAGCTTCTCTCTGAATGTTGCCATGAACACTTCCCAGAAGCCCCGTGCCATGTCAAATATATGGCCTGATTCCTGGGTCTTATCTGCTATGCCGATAGCAGAAGAGGAAGAGGAAGTCCACACTGTATGACAGAACTGTACTATGGTAGGATCTGATCCACGTACTTTGGGATGGGCTCACCGATGAAGCAGCGCAGCCAGTGTTTAAAGACTGTATCCTGTGCTGTGACTCTTGGGCAACAGAGAATGGAAGAGCTGTCATCCGTGGGTTCTGACTCACAATGGGAAAGGGTCATGAAAGACTTTTCTCTTGTGAGGGAAAGGGGACTTTATGAAAGGCAGGGAGATGGTTTCCTACCCTAAACTGGTCAGAAAAGACCAACTGCCTGGCTTTCCCCTACTCCTGTTTCCCCTTTGTCTCCTGGAGGAAAAAAGGGAATATGACATATGTTGTAAGAAGAAGGAAGGGTAGGGGAGGAAGATTGCCTTTAAATGGTGCTTCTCACATTAAGCTCTGATCTTGTCAGAAATAAATAAATACTTTATATTCCTCACCTGAAGCCTGTTTTGCCTGTGAGAGACAAATCGTCCAGGGTTTTTTCCCCTTTCCCCACCTTCTCCTGTTTGTATGGGGGGAAAGGGGGAGAAAATTAAGTGAGGGAGAGGTTGTGGGTGAATCTCTGACACCCAGCCAGGTTCAAACCACGACAATATGTATGGAACTTCTCCCCATTTCTTCTCTAGGTTCCAATCTCCTTTTGCATCTTTTTTCCTCTTAGGAAGGTTTGAGTGACAGTCAGGCAAATAAACAAAATTTTGAGGTGTTAGACTATTGCTTTAGGATATAGAAAGGACGCAACAAATGTCCAAGGACCATGTCTGGCTTTATGTCTCCGGGTGTCCTGGTTTAGGTTTTTTGCTCCTCTGGCAGCGAGGGNGTGGGTTGAGATCTCACTTGGGCAAGGGTCATGAAAGACTTTCCCTCTCGTGAGAGAGAGCGAGAGAACTTTATGGAAGGGCAGAGAGATGGTTCCTACCCTGGATCTGGTCAGAAATACCAACTTGTCTGGCTTATCCCTACCCCTGTTCCCCCTTTGTCTCCTGGTGAAAAAAGGGAATATGAGATCTATTGTAAGAGAAGGAGGGGTGGGGGGAAATTGTTGCCTTTTAAATGATGCTTCTCACATAAGATCTGATGTTGTTAGTTAATAAATAAATCCTTTATATTCTTTATTTGTAGTTTGTCTTGGTTTTTTGCCTGTGACCAGTTTTATTTTCCAGGTTTTTTTTCCTCCAAGAGAGGTTGTGGGTGAATCTCTGGCATCCAGCCAGGGTCAAACCACGACACCAGAATATCTTGGAAGAAAGGCTGGCAGCATCTCCATATCACTTGATTTTTCAGTTAAGCCTGTGTCACAGAGAAGATTTTCCATTTCTAGGAATGTCTTCCCCAGTGCTGGGATATTTCAGGAAACAGCCAAGAGCTTATTTTTCCTTTTAAGACCTTACCTATCACCCCACAGATGGGATCTGGGTTTGTTATCAAAGGTTGAATATCAGTCATTCCTTTTCATTTGTACACTTTGAGCTACAATGCTCACCTACTTTCACCCAATGTGTGGAACAGAGATAGTAGGGAGATTGTGTATAGGTTACATGGCCTCTCCAGATATAGGCTCTCAAAATGATTGAAAAGATTTCTACCCCTCCTTCTCATCACTTCTTTCTGCAGCAAGAGACTTTCTGGCTGAGGAACTACTATCATTTTGATTTATGAATTCAAAGTAAAGCAAATCTTGTCCATAATTTGCAAGATCCAGATATGAAACAGTTGTCCTTTCAATTCCTCATAAAAATTCCACATAAAAATATCTATTTGACAAACCCTTTGTGAATCAGAAATAGAACAATCAGAGAGACTATATACTGTACCAGGAAGAACGGTCAAAACAGCTTTCAACCCATCCTGCAATGTGAATATCTGCAAGCAAAAATACTCATACAATACAGACAATACAGACATTGAAGAAAGTAACGTATAACCAGATTTACTGGTAAATTATTTCCAAGCCAAATATAACTAAAAGCTGATACCTCCTAACACTAACCAGTCAGCTCCAGTTTTATAGAAGCTCTTTTTGTTTCTTGTCTTGGGTTCCCTTTGACAGAAGATTGATATATGTTACAGGAGGTATTGCAGTGATTTCACTATCAAATAACGTGTGGAGAAAAGTGCCTCTAGACTGTGGTAGCAAAGGCTCTGTCTGACAAGGACTTCTAAAGCAGTGAGCATATTATCTTTGTCACCTAGCCAAGTTTTCATGGAACAGCAGTTCACTTCTTCCTGTAGTTTTTGTCTAAAGCCATGTGTAAGCACCATTTGTGAGCTGTCTTTGTAGAAAGTGAGATATGCATAAGGAGGGCTGTCTGCTATATGTTTCAATGACAGCTTAAATATTCGGTATTTTAGCACCTATTCCTTTTAAGCCTCAAAATTTTGGAGGTATATACACCAAAACTAGAGTGTCAGCACCATCATCCTTTGAAATCTCTGACAACAGAATTAAGATTCACTATTACAGAATCACAGAATTAGTAATGTTGGAAAAGACCATAGAGGTCATCAAGTCCAACGTATCACCTGTTACCTAACCTAGCCTAACCTGTTACCTAACCTTCTACCTGTTGTCATCCTGCTACCAACACCCAACCTACCTGCAACACACTACCTTAATATCTAGGTCATGCTACCAAGTACATCATCCAACCTTTTCTTAAACACCTCTAGGGACGGTGACTCCACCACCTCCTTGGGCAGACCATTCCAGTGAGAAAAGTTCCTTCTAATGTCCAGTCTAAATCTCCCCTGAAACAGTTTAAGGCTGTGTCCTCTCTTTCTATCGCTTGTAGCCAGAGAGAAGAGACCGACCCCCAGATGGCTACAACTCCCTTTCAGGTAGTTATAGAGAGCAATAAGGTCTCCCCTCAGCCTCTTCTCCAGACTGAACAACCCCAGCTCTCTCAGTCACTCTTCATAGGGTTTGTGTTCCAGCCCCTTCACCATCCTCTTCACTCTTCTCTGGACACGCTCAAGGATCTCTACATCCCTCTTAGATTGAGGAGCCCAGAACTGAGCACAGTACTCAGTTCCTCTTTGACTCAGTGTCAATATTAGGCACCAGAACTTTAGGAACTATTATTATTTTAGGCCCATCTCAGCTGCATAACACCTCTTAACTTAGCACTGGATTAAAGGTTATTTTGTCATATAAATATTTGGAGTAACATCCATTATTTACTCAAATATGTTTGCAGGATATGTGCAAATATCTAATTCTCTTTCTAGGTGTCACATTACAAGACATAACCATTAAAGCCTGAATGTTATTTTTACCCATTATGATTATGTTAAACAAGAAAACAAACATTCACTACCGATATTGCATGTCAGTGCTATTAATAAAATCATAATATGAACAATGCTGCCTAATAAATTACATCTAATAAACCCTATTGTTAATAAGAGTGTTAAAGGAATATCAGGATCAAATAGAGAAGTGCAAATATGCCTAATCCTCTTTCATCCAGCATGTTTATCCAACAGAGGTTGAGTGACACAACATGTAGCTTCTCTGACACATCTCAGCACAATATTGGAAGATTCACTGGTTTCCCGTGTCTTACCATCTCAACTGTATTATGCTGGTATACACCTGGTATTCACTGTTGTCATCCTGGAGGCTGTGCCAGAATACAGAGAACAAGACATAAGGAAGATCTGGCTCTCTTGGGTTCCTATTTCTTTCTTCACATTTCTATTACAAATAGGAGTTTAACCAGCAGAAGTCCTTTGCCTTTCTGACCACTTTGCCCCTTTAACTGGACCTGTTCTTTCTTCGACTACCTGCATATCACAAAAATCAACACTCTAAGTGAACACTGCTGGGTTTATGGCAGTGGTAATTCTGATATATTTGGTATATCGAAGAATAATGTAAGTACCTGGATAAGATTAGGACTTAAACTCTGCTTGCCTCCCTTCTCCTCTTGTTTTTCAGGATGGTTCTGTTGAACATCTCATTCCATTCATCATGGAAATTATACCTAAGAATGTCAATAACTGGTGTCCCCATGAGTCTCTGCGATGAATGGTAAGAGGGGACCCAGTGACTTAAGTTCTTGTCTTTCCCTTCCATGCAGCAGAGGTATGTGAGTGCTCCTCACACATTCTCCAGGTTACGTCCAGTCCTGAAGTAATCATGTAGGTCCAATCTCACAATAATTCAAAGATGAATTATTCCAGAGGGGATGAATTTATCAAGTATATTTAAAAAAATACGAACAAAGAATACACATGGACACATAGTGAGGTTAAAGATGGTTTTTACCAATGCTCAAAAATCAATGCACTCTAGAGAAGCTACACTAGATTTGGGGAAAGAGTTACAAATGCATTAATGTGAAATTTTAACCCACTTTTTTGCTGCACTAACATAGAAGCAGTACTTCAGGTGGAAAAAAAAAATAATCCATTTCTAAACAAGGTTCCCTAGCTACGAATCCATGGTGGGATCAAGATTTTAAATAAATCCGTAGTATGAGCAGTTTTTCTTCAAACATGGTTTCTTGAAACAATCATTTTATAGCCAAATAATTTGTCTGAAAAATATTACTTGTGGGGTTGATTTTTTTGTGTGTTTTACTGTGTAATATGTCAAGAATCAGTTCCATATGTTCTCCGTATACTCAATGATTTAAAGTTTCTGGAGTTTTATCTTACATTTTACTTCTTGAACACATACAAAAAACATATTACATATAACATGCATAATTTTCTATCACCTAAAATTTTGCTTGTAATTACATTCTATTGCTAAGAACCATCATATCTTAACTAGATAAATATCAGAAATAGACAGCAAACAGAATCAGAAGTATCAGAAATAGATATGGAACAATTCCCCAGAGTTCATTTAAAAATATAATACAGTATAACTGAAAATAGTAAAGGTGAAATTTTCTATTATACTTGTAGCTAAATTAAGCTGTGTCCTGTGCTATAGTATAGATAAAGCAGAGAAAGGAAAAACTGTCTTAAACTGTGAGGTTCCATCGGCAATCATGCCTTCTTGTGTAACACATGGATGTATTTTTTGACGTCACCACCCAGATAAAAGCTGTTTGTGAAAATCTTTCAGAAAGCAGATCTGGGGACCCTGCAGCTATCTGGATGTACTGGTAAACCCTCAAATTGAGAGAAGGCAGATTGTAGTGGGGAGAGAGGGAAAAGGGGAACTTGAGGCTTTGGACTATCATTGCCATTAGTTTTAAAAAAGGGAACTATTCCATCAGGGAGATTTTTACACTCTTGGAGGACTGTGCATCCCATCCTAGGACTGATCTAAGTGAGACTTACTGCTGGAAAAAGATCTTTGCCACCCCGCATCCCCAGGGGAATATTTGGGAGTTTTGCGTACAGAATGATTTGTTTTAAACTAGATACCTAAGCTTTTAGATGCTGCTGTTGAAGGAAATATTAGGGAGCCCGTCTTCTGCCTCACTACCAAATAAGGAACTAAGTAAAGTGCTGACTCTGGCTGGGCCAACAAGTCAACACCAACAAGGTGAACCATGGTGGTGTCAAAATAGAGCACCACTGCTCCTATAGAAGTTCTTCCTTAAGATCTTTCCCCACATCACGAATATTTGTTCTTCTGTATTTATATTCAAGCTGATGCCTTCTTTATTCAAAAAATTATAGTTTTTTAATTGCTCAGTTACTGTTTAATCCATCTGAAGTTCATCGTCTTTAGTGTTAACGTATTTGGGCAACCACCCTCCCAGATTTGATCTACATACACACACTGTGTACATTCCGAGGCTTAACAAGCACTGTTACTCAGAACATTTGCCATGGCTGGGCCATTTGATCTCCCTCTTAGTCACCCTTTCTAGTAATCTTCCCAAACTTTCATGCCCAATCTTCTTCACCAGTCTTGTTTAATTAAGAATTTAAGATATTTTTCATGGAGGGAGAACAAGAGGTCATCTAACACCATGGCAATAGGAGATATTGCTTTGAAGTGCACCGTTAGTAAGGTTTAGTAAGTTTTTGCAACATTTTCTGAACCTTTTCTGATTTCATGATGCCAGGTTTAGGCTGCAGGTAAGAGACTTAAGTGGCTTTTGAGCAATGCTGCATAGTGTTCATGCAAGTCATTCAGTTACACCCTTCTCCAAATGCCAGATTAAAGTAATTTTTCTTGATATCCACATTAAAATACAAAGTTAGATAGATAAACCTGTCCCAATTAATTAAATCATTGATCATAATATGACTGAGACATTTATATCCCAGTGACATAAAACTGCACTGTCTGTGAACATGCTGAGAAAGTGAAGAATTGATGTTGAACCAGTGTTAAGTGATGCTGAATCAGCCTTAGAGGAGTTCATCACATTGCATCATCTTTATGATCAAAGAAAGTGAGGGGAGCTAATGAGCAGCCAGCACTTCCGCCATCCCACACACATAAACCATCCCACCACACACCGCGGAGCACTACTGAGCAGAGACAGAAAATAATCCGTGGGAAACAAGAAGTTTCTGCTCACCACAAGCACCACTGTGATTAGCAATTGAACCAGAAGAATCTCTTCCAGTGGATGAACTCCTAGTCTATATTCTTTCCTAAGTAGATTTCTTAAGTACCACTTAAATAAACAAACGACTGTTCCTGGTTAGCCATAGGAGTAAGGGAAAATACTTAAAATATTATGCATTCCATCTTCACCCCTGGGATTGCTGTTAAATGCACCCTAACTTTGCTGTCCACTTTTCTGTTCACCCACATCCAGTCTATTGTCAACTATATGTTTGCTGACCTACAAACTTCCCTTTCCAGATTCTGAGCAAGCACCAGCAGCTCAGAGAGTTTAACTCTGTTACTTTTCTCCAAATTGTCTATAGTAGCAGCAAAGAAACAGCAAGGTTAGAAAAGGGCTCTCCCTTCAAAAACAAGTAATTGTTTTAAGCATAATCATGCTCTGCTGTCATGGATAGTGCTCCTGCACACAGAAAAGGCTGTGGGACCAGGGCAATGGAATGGCATGATCCTGAGAAGGATGGGGAAATGTAAGAAATTTCCTGAGTGCTGGAAGTACAAGAAAAGAGTAAGAGCCAGTGGCTGCAAGGAGAAATGGAGAGAGAGCATGGGTTGTGGTGAGCAAGTCTGGAGAGAATTAGAAAATCTGGAATCAACATTCAAACTAGACAGTTCCTCAAGTTCTCCATGCAGAAACTGGTGTGAGCTGGCTGATGGAGTGGATCAACAGAAACACAGAAAGCAGGGACACAGATAAAATGGTAATAAAGGACTAAGTTTTGCAAAAATAATACATTTTGCATACATTTATTTATGGACTATATAATACTCTATTTTCAGTGGTCTAAGCATATTTTGTTTGTGTTGTTCCTTATTCCCTTACTTGGTTCCAAGCAAAGTCATGTTCCTTGACTCTTGTGGTCCAGTCATCAAGGGAAACTGGAAGCTGCATGTGGTCGCATTGTTCTTTATCAGTGTTAGGTGTTAGATGGTGAGTTGGACTAGATGATCCTTGTGGGTCCCTTCCAACTCATAATATTCTGTGATTCTGTGATTCTGTGATGCCAAAAGACAAATGCAAGGGGAGTCTCCATTTTCCACAGACTAGACTTAAAGCATGTGCTGAATAGCACTGGCTTCATATTAAGCTCTATCAATAACCTGAGTGACAGACTTCAATGTCACACCTTGAATTCCCCCCACAACCACACAATTGGCTGAAATCTCAGTATTTGAAAACTGGGAATTCATCTGGAAGAAAAGAGAAAGCATTATTTCCTAGGTAATGTACTCTTGCCTATATCCTGATGACTGCTATTCTGCTATTCTGACACTGAAAGAAAGCAAAACTCTTTTCCCTGCTGCAATAATCAGGGCAATTTTTAACTCATTACTGGATACACACATCAAGTGCCAAAATTTGAAGCCTGTGTCACGGCACAAAAATGCTGTTCCAAATAGACTTACTGTGACCAAACTGAATAAAAAACAATGGAAAAAAAATGCTGTCAGACAGCAGCTAACCAGCACTTGGGAAAGCCATTGCTCCCAAATATGTCCCAAATGGATACAGGTATACTATAGAAAGGGGTGCTGCAAGTAGTATTTTCCTGCAAACTGTAGCAAACTTCCAGGCATCTGCAAACACACAAGCAAAAGTGTTCCCATAAACAAGAGGAGCAGAATAAGGGGTGAAAAAGGGAAAAAAGGTCAGGAACTGTAGTACAAGAGCCACAAGTAAAACACAGATCTTCAAAGTGCCATCCAAAAGCCTTTTCCACTTTCCACTAGGAGCTTGTTGTTTCGCTGCATTTTAAATTCAAATGCGCGGCTGTAGCATATATTTCTGAGAAAGGACTTATATTTGTTTTCTGTTACTAGCACCCAGAGCAATAGACAATAACACTTGAAGTGAAGCATGTCCCACTATTGCTTCATGACCTGAGTCATGAATATGACCTGAGACTCCTTAGCTTAGTATACGAAAATAAATCCACTCAAAGATTTTTATTTGCGATACTTGGCAATTCATTTTTGACTGGGAAAATATTTCACTTCCTATAACACATGTATCATTAAACATTATTGGATTCTCTCTAATCTCCAGCCATAATGAGCATAATTAATTGCAGTGGCAGGAATAGCAGGTCTTCCTCACCAAATCTCCTGCATGCCAACATTTTGTTAGTGTGTGCGAATGCAGTGAAGTTCCAGCTATTGATAAAGATTGACAGTTCTTGTGCACGTGTTCCAGCTGTGACCACACAATAAAGTTAAAATGTGTAAAAACTCACTTTTTTTTCTATTCCCTCATATGCTTTGTGTGTGATTTCACTCATTGTCTCTATATGAATATATAATACCTTTTACCCTATTTCTCTTCTGTATCATTTCTCTTCTAGATGATTTTAACTAATGCTACTAATTGTGGAAGGTTATTGATGGAAGTATTTTTATATACTTAACATTTTAATGACTAAGAAAGGAAAAGAGAAAATATCAAGAGTCACAGAATCACAGAATCACAGAATACTATGAGTTGGAAGGGACCCACAAGGATCGTGTTTGATTTCGATTGTTCTGTTCATTGATTCCTTAATATTACTTTTGCTCCAATGGATAACTCAAGACCTGAGTCAGACCCTCAGCATGGACTTTGTGCACTTCATAAGAAATTTCTTGAACGTTTGAGCTGTTTGAGAATTCTTTCTTCTTCTGTACCTTGACAGTTCCAAGGAAGGAGGAATCTGTGACAAGTAGACACCATTTCAGTGAAATACCTGGTTTCTTACATTAGAATTCCAAAAGACATTTAGTGGCCAGCTGCTACAGCCATCATCAGAGGTGAGGAGATGCTTAAATGAGACAAGGCACAGGTTTGGTGCTATCTCATGGCCACACTTGCCATCAACTCCAAATAAGTTGTGGTCACAATGGAGGATTCATCCCACTATGCTTCTTTGATCCATCTCATTTTAAAGGAAAAGTTTAGCCATATGCTTCTGAGTCATGGTGTGAGGATGTGCCCAGACCAGAGAATACACTTGACTCAGTGTCTTTAGTAGCACAGGTGTAGCCAAAGCACAAGAACTCTGCATTCCTACCTACATTTCAGTTGTAGCCTTCATCTAAAATGGATCTGAATAATTACATCACTTACTTTTCACAGAGCACACCATAACCACACTAAAATAAATTGTCTGGAAATCTATTGTAGAAGTGTATTTGGAATTAATAACTTGTTTACAGAAGCACCAGGCAGGCAGACTCAGTTGCTGCATTGGCATCTTTACGCCCTTGAGAGTCCTTACACTCCCCAGCACATTGCATATATGTCACACACAATGTCTCACTAGCAGCTACCACTGGAACACTCGGATGTTGCAGTCAAACGTGCACTGGAAAGCTGACAAGGAGGAGGAAGTAGATTTTGTCCATTTAAAGAGCCTAATAAATCAGAGCTGAACCCATGAGTGCTCTTCTGTATCTCAAACGCCTCCATGTGGCTTTCAAAGAGCAGATTTTCTTTTCTGTTTCAGAAATGAAAACTTCAGTAATCAGCAAGCCGTTATTTGAATAGGCACGAGATAAATTCCTGCAGCTGACTTTTTGAATCTCCAATTTCCTCCTTGGTAGCTTTCATAAATGATAGTGAGACTGAAATGCATAGGTACTTTTCCTTGTAGGTTATTAAAGTAAATCTAGCATTAACTGGATTTTGTCCCAGTGGAGGTGTACTTTGATCTTCAGTCTAGGTAATATTTCTCTTCCTCTCTTCAGATATACTCTATCTGCTCTCTTTTGAAAATGACAATTGCAAGGCCCTCAGTTATTTCAAAGGTCTGCCATGAAAGGATTTAAAAAAGCAGATTCCAATGCAGAAGCATTTCTTTCTGTGGTTGAAACTACACAATCCCCACAGCATTTTATTACACTAAATGCTGAAGACTTTCAAGAAAAAAATAACTAGAAACCCTTTATCTATTGTTTCATGGAAAAGCAAGATTCATTACTCCAAACTGAGCGTCAAGAAGAATGAAGCACTGAAAGGTTTCAAGGCTTTCACTTCCGAAGAGAGACAGTGTAATATCATGTCCTGAAAAATGCTGGGTATTTGTGAGTAACCTTGGTTAAAGACTAAATAATAAATAATTCTCATTAAAAGCAGGTAGTGTTCAGTGTTGGATATGAGGTTGATTGGAAGGCTAGGACACAGTACCTCCTTACTTCTACACACAGACCATTCTTTCACATGGGCATCATGTTTCCTTCATGTAGTTGGTTTCGCTGAGCCTCCTTTCTGTACTATCACACCACTTACGAGACCACAGCTTTTAAATCTTTCTGAAGCCCATAAGATCTTAAAACCCACAGTTTCATCATGAAGGGAACACAAAATCTTTCAGAAATCCTTCAGGCATTGTTTCCTCCCCATTCCTTAAATATAGTGGAAGAACAAATTCATGGCACCATGTGTATGCAAATCATCAGGTCAATGGAAGCAGGAAAAAAACTCACAGAAAGGATTCTGCGTTCTGTGAGTGTTTCACACAGAACAGCTAAAGTCAGTGGCAGTATTTTTTGCATTTATCTTTTTGTATTTAACTCAATGGGTGAAAACGTCACAGTTCAAATGTCTATCAGGGAACATGATATGATGTTCAGCCAAACCATATAATAGTGACATCTAGTTTGAGCCAGAAGGATGATGTGTCACATGTGCACATCAGAAAAAATAACTCTTCTCAAATCTGAAATTTTGTGACCAGATTTTAAAATAATTACATTTTATAAAGCTGCATCTCTGAGTTTCTCTGATGTGAATTAAACAGGCGATTACATTGGCATTGCCAGATGTTTTGCTAGCCACTGCTCCTTCCCTTTGAGGAAACTTTGTGTCGTGACACTCTTGACTTGCTCATTCAAACAGCGATGAATACATAGCTGTGCTACATATCTTTGGTCAGGAGTCTGAGTTTTCTCTTCATCCAGAAGGACTACAGATGTAAGTAAAAAAAATATCTGGGTTTTTCTAAGAGAAGTGACTTCCCAAAAATTATCGTGACAGCAGCCCGGTCAAGTGTGTGGCAAGATTGTTGCAAGTCAGGCTGACCAGTTCTGCCTCTGAGTTTCCATTTGCTACTATTTTTGTGTCTGAACTTAACCACTGTCTTAGACTTTAAGATACTGGATACAATGTCTGTGTTCTTCTCTTTCTCTATGGTGCTTTACAGGGGGCAGAAGGGAGTGTCCGTGTGGCCCTAGACTCAAATTATTACATTGTATATTACTATTCTTTAGCACCAGTGAAGGATCAAGAGGAAGAAAGACTTCCTCTCCGCACAGACTGCTCAGAGGATCTGTCCAGTATGAAAAGAATAGATGCCCAATACCCACATGGTGTGGGCTTCCCATGCAGCACTTACAACAATGGTGCTACACGAGTTTACCTCATTTGGCCTAATCTGTTAAACATAACAGAGCCTGCAAAGGAAACAGAAAGTTAAATCTGGAATGCATTTAGACACCACTACAGAAATTATATCAGGATAGCTGAAATGTAATGAGCACTCCAGAAAACCAGCCCAACGGTATTGATTAATTGCCTTGAGACATGTTAAAATGAGATCTTCAGAAAATCAGATGTAAACATAATGTATCTCCAAAGAGGGAAAAAAACAAGCAATGAATAAAACAGCCAAAACAGTAGTAAGCTAGCTTCAAAAAAACTGTTGGGATTTGAAAGACTTATACATTAACTCTGGTTATTTAAGTGATCATTTTCACTCTGGCTCCCCATGGGTTTGATCCAAAGCCGATGAAGTCACCACCTGGAAACAAAGGCCCATGGCCCTACTCTGAACTGGTGTGTAGTGAGCTCTGCCATGTCTGTGCTCCATAAATTACATCTGAATAGTTTTCTTACAAATAATGAAGTGAAACAATACCAAGGCCAAAGCTTCAAGGAAGAAAAAAATGTTGCTTAAGGCTATTCAACTGATATAGCAAGGTACAACAGGGTAAAATCTAAGTCAACAAAAGTTTAGACTGAGTCTCATAAAAAAAATCATGCAATAACATGTGTAAGACTTTTAAATATCCTTCCCAGACCAGCTGAAAAATCTTCCCTAGATATTAAGAACCAAGATACAGCTCAGAGGTAAAGCTCTGCTTCTACCCCAAGCATCTGTCTCTTTGGTGCTGCTTAGAGTGGTGNAGTGCTCTGAAGCGATGCTTTACATCAGACTTTGGTGAGGTTGGGATATATAATCCATCTCCAGATAGTCACTTAAGAGAAACACGTATCTTCTTCAAGGACTGCTGTCACCTCCGATTTTGGATGTCAGTTCCAAGAACTTGCCTACCCTGGACACCAAGATAGAGCTCAGAGGTAAAGCTCTGCTTCTACCCCAAGCATCTGTCTCTTTGGTGCTGCTTAGAGTGGTGAGCTCTGAGAAACCCTGCACTTCCCTTGTTATAATGTTCACATATCATTAGCTCATGAGTTAGGTACCATGCTGTGACGCTAAAGCTTGACTACCTTTTCCAGTAGCTTTCAAGTTAACTTTGGCACCATAGCAGCACATTTCTCTTTGTTGGTGTACTGGTAGAGGCTGGAAAAGGTGTACTGGTAGAGGCTGGTAGAGGCTGGTTTGTTTTTTTTTCCTTTGGCTCAGCCCCAATTTGCCTCAAACCTCATCAACCTGTAAGCTGACGGAAGGAGTAGGGGTGCAATATAACCCACCTGTAATCCAGGAGGAGGTAGTTAGGGACTTGCTGAGTGGCTTGGACCCTCATAAGTCCATGGGACCAGAGGGAATCCATCTGAGGGTGATGAAAAAACTAGCAGATGAACACGCCAAG
>WEKX01020900.1:28049-45869 GCA_013390025.1 Pitta sordida | reverse complement strand
GATAGATAAAACATGGTGCTCATGGCACCAGGGTTATGGGTTAAATCCTTTTATGGGCATTCACTTGGCAGCTCAACTCGATGATCCTTGTGTGTCCCTTCCAACTCAGAATATTCTGTGATTCTGTGAAACCCTGGAATAAACTAGAGTTAACTATACTACAGTGCAGGGAAAGTTGTGATATTGGTGGATTTCAGTGAAAACAACAACAACAAAACAACTCCAGAAGTAATCAATCACACTCTGGGATAGTGTCTGTCAATATTTCATATAATCCAACCTTTGGGCTATCTGAAACCACAGAATCGCACATCTGGTCCCTAACGGAAACACTGAGGCTCCTATTGGCACAGTCATATCCTGGTAATAAACATCTGAACATTTGCAGTAGGCACCCATGCCTCCCACAGGGGTTACTACTGCACAGGTCACTGAAGAAAACAGGAAGCAAATAATATAAACAAACTCCATCAAAATTTATGATTCCTGATTGATGTGTATATTTGGGGTCCAAGTTTATTCTCCTTCCAGGTGTGCTCTGTCTCCAGGATTCAATTGAGTCTTTGAAGCAAGTGGAGACCTTACCTCTTCTCTGCTTTTCTTTTCCCCCATCCCTGTCTGTTAAGTATTACCCCATGACCTTTCACTGATTGGCTTCAATTAAGACCATGGATTTCCCCTTCCTGAACCAAAGTCAGGTTACAGTGCAAGAATAATAAAGGCAAAACAAATGTGTTGCAGTCATCCATGTACATTCCCTAGACAGCATTTGAAGTAAAACCTTGCTTGGAACTCCCACATTTCAAGAGCCTCAAGACACAAATTTGCTGATTTTGAAATCTCCAGTGCTTCTCTGCAGGAACATTTCTTGGGTTTTTTTTTTTCATCTTTCTTATTAATATAAAAAACAATTCCAAGTGAATGTGAAAGCTACAAGAGAAACTAACTGGTTTTGCTTAAGCTGAAGCATGACTGGGGAAATTTTGGACCCTTTAATTTATCAGAACTTTTACACATATGCCCTGTACATCGCTAGTGTCACGGTGCATTAGGTGGATTTCAGTAGTGCCAAGAGCACCCAGGTGGGATCAGAGGCTTGGATCAACTATCAGCTGCTGAAAAATACATAAATAAAAATTATTTTCCACTAGAAAATGCTCCTTCCCTGAAAATTATTCTTTACAAAATCTCCCAGCTTCCATTAATTTTACTACAAAACTCTGTTCTCCGGAAGCAGAAGGTTTCTTATTTGGAAGACTGTGTTTGTTTTATTCTGAGTTCTATTTACATTATGATATTGGGGCTGTATTTTCTTGTTGCTGTTGAGATATCAACTTTTCATATGAGATTTTATTTTACTTTCTTTTCTATTTTTATTGTAGTTATATTCTTTCTGGCAGCATGTACTTCATGGCATGTCACAGTATTCATCCTTAATAAGAATAATCCTTGAATCACGGATATTTTTGCAGAGAAAATGCTCATCCACTGAAATGTATGTCAAGAACATATTTGATGAGTAGATTCAGCTTGTAGTTCTCAAAACCAAACCTTGCTCATCTTTTAGCACCAAAACTCAACTTTCCTGCTTCTGAGCACTACTAGGAGATGCATATATATAAACCCAAGTGTCTTTTGTAAGTTTCCTTCAGCAATTCAGAAAGCAGCTGCACATAAAGGCTCTCAGTCATTATTTAAGCACCACTCTCAGTATGCCCTTAATATAAAGAAGGTAGATTTACAGCATAAAACATCACCATACAGACTTCCTGGAACACTGAAGGTTGACTCAAGCATCACATTTCAGGTCTGAGGGCTAAAGGATTCCATTCATTTTCAAGACTGTTACTCCATCTAACTGGAGGGCAGCAAAGTTTATATGAAATTTTCTCAGGTTGAAAGTCACAAGACGTCACAAGCATCAGTCTGCATCTGACAACTACTGACATAATCAAAAGCCCTCATAAAAGCAAATCAAACAAATGATGCTTACTTGGAAAAGTGATTTAACTTAATCTTGCTCCACTGTAAAAACTGGATTATATCCAAGTTGCTGGGGCTATGGTGGGTTCTACAATCACTCTTTCATGGGGCACAATCAACTTATCAAAAATGATCCTGACTAGTTATTTATAATACTGGCTTTCAGATGGTATTGGTTTTCCTTGGGTTTGGAACACAGCCAATACCTATATTGCTTCCGACTACCACCAGGCTTCCTCTACAGAAGAAGAGGGGAGGAACAGAGGGGAGTTCATACACTTCTGAATGGAGGAGACAGAGCAGATTATCCTAAACTCAGGAAAGGTCCGTGTGTTTTTAGGAGGTCAGTATGCTCCACTTTAAACATTTCATCCAAGCAAATTTAAAGTCTGTAATGAAATTCATGGTGTCCTACTGGACAAATATTTTCCTTTGCTTCATAAGGCACTGGCTACTCTAATACAACAAAGTGAAAATTGCTTTCCAGGGAAACATATAGACATTTATCAGAGATACCTCATTTAACCACATTCCAGTAAGCCAGACTCAGTCACTCATCTTTGGCAAGTGAGAGGGTGTGGGTTAAATTATAATTTAAGACATTTTCCAGGGCTGTTGTTAAAGACTTTTTGACAATGAAGTATCTGCATCATACACCTATCAGGAAGTTATGAAAATATTTATAAGAGCACTAAGTACACCTTGTAAGCATCAGAGTCGTTGAAAAATTCAGTGACAACAAAGTGATGAATAGGTACAACTCCTGATTCCCAAGGAGCACGCATAACTGGGAACTGCAGAACTTCAGATGAAAAAAATATTATGACATGGTCTAGATAATGAGATGATGGGATGGGGAGTTAGGTTATTTAAGAAAAAAAAATTATTACCTTGATCATTTGACCCTGAGATTAGCTCAGATAGATAAAACATGGTGCTCATAGCACCGAGGTTATGGGTTCAATCCCTGTACGGGCATTCACTTGGGAGTTGGACTTGATGATCCTTATGGGTACCTTCCTAGTCGGAATATTCTGTGATTCCATGATTTTCCAAAAGTCAATCCAATGGCCCGTAAAATAACTTTACAGATTAAAAACCTCAGGGACCCTCTGTAACCTCATGCAGCAATGCACTCCGAGTAGTGGAGCAGATCCTTGCACTGACTTGCCAAATAGACAGCTGAGGGACAGTTTATATTAACTAGCCAGTCATACCTCGTGCTGGCAGATTGTAGGATGATCAAATACTGAGATGTCTGTGTTAGTTGAGAATGTGCTTCCAGGAAGAGCATGGGAGGGAAAGACAGGGGCCATTGCCCTTGAGTTTAAAGGTGGCAGCAGTAATTGGGCATGAGGATGGGAACAGTGGTTTGGTAGGGAAGTAGTCAAGCTTGTTATTAAGTTCAAATCTTTAATAGACCACTAATTCTTTTGAGTTTGCAGGCTGCTTTGTAATTACTTTCAAAATCTCTATGCTGCTCTGTCTATTAGAGCAAGACCAACCTGCCAGAGCCACTCTTCTCAGCACACAAGCAAGATCAGCAGTTTTATCAGTTCCCTCTGTAACACCGAATTTAAAAAGAGCAAGACTGTTTCATTGGCCCAGAGGACAAGCATCACAGCAGGACTTGCTCCTACAATGGGAAATTCTCTCCCTTCCAAAAGCAAGTCAGCCTCATATCTTTAAGGCCTGTGTAAGGAGAGAGTCTGGCCAGAGTGCTGCCTTCACCCCTGCCAGGGCATTGCTTAGACAATTCTAGAGGCACTGGCCAAAGCTCTCCTGGGGAACATGTGAGCAGGCAGAAAGGACAATCCCATAGAGAGCTCAAATCCCAGCACAGGAGAGGCATACAGATGCACTCCCAGGCTCTGGAATGCACCTTTGTTTTCCAGTTTAGAGAGCAAGCCAAGGCAATGCTCCATGCCTTTGGGGATAAGCAGCTTCCATCACTCACCCTGTCCAGGTGTGTCTGCACCAACACCAAGAGCAGTGGTGGCACCTCTGAGGTGTGTTGAGGGATCAGCACGGCCCTGAACACAAGCTAGAGGGCCTGGAGTGCCACCTTCTGGTACCATGTCCTTGCATATCCCCAATATAAGTGTGAATACGACCAGATGTAGAGGCCAGTGAGGGAATCCTTGCTCCCAGCAAAATCCCCACCAGGCTCCTGCCTCTGTGGCAGTCCTGTCTGGGTGCAAAGTCGCTCTCTAGCGAAGGGCTCCTGATTGCCTGCATGAAGAATGAAATGGGGAACAGCCCTTAAACAATCCAGAACACCAAGAATGAGCTTGCCTTTTCTGCTCAGGTTCACAACCTTGACATAGGTGTCAAAGCAAGAAATTTTGCAGTAAAGCAAAGAAATTTCCTGATAAAAGAAAGACAAACAGGACCTAAACCTCAAAGCTCCAGAAAGGAGAGACCAACCATTCAAAATATTCACAGGTTCACAGGTTATTCTGAGTTGGAAGGGACCCACAGGATCAGGCATTTCCAGTGTAATTTCACCCTTCTTCAGGTCACTGTAAGTGCAGGGCAATAGACGCTATATGCAGATAATCCATTTGTGGAAATTAGTGCTCTATGTGAACATCTGAGCAACATATTATCAGAAGCAGTGGCAGGTACTCACAATATGTAGTCATCTTGCCAATACTTCATCCAGCTATGGTCCCACCAGTCTATATTTAATGTAATTTGAATGGTCTGTGCCACACAAATAACTGAAAGAACAGGGAAAAATGCACCACAGAGAAAGATGAGCAATGACAAACAAAAGAGCAAACCCTTACGACATTTCCTGGAACACTCCCTTTATCTTCCTTCTGCTGCTCTGGGGAACGAGCCAGATAAAAACAGGCATGTACAATTTCAGTTGCCTAATCTGAAGCAATTTCATGCCAACACCAAGATGTCTAACATGACCATTTTTTAATCTACTGCTAGTGTAAAAATTGGTTATTTGTGTAGCGATGTGTCCTTCCTCTTCTTCCAAGCTGTGTCTGCAGACTGAACTCTGAGGCCGTAGACTTTGCTTCCTGCCACATTCTTGGAGTTCAGATCTGTGGCAAAATTTACTAAGGTTCACAGGAACCTGTTACTGGCTCTTTATACTGTGACTGGTGTGCAAAAAGGATAGCTAACACAATAGAGGACAAATGCTGGAGGCTCTGACTTTTTTCCTGAAGAAGCTCAGCTCAATTCTCTGCTGTCCTATGTCTGTGTTAAGCTGGGCAGGTCACTGAGGATGGCAATTTGTCAAGTTTTGGGCAGGAGAGTCACACATCATCCTAGTAGGCGCAATGCTGAAATGGTGATGTACAAAGTGGACCTGTCTCTTCTCACCATTGGCTGCTGGGAGAATCCACACAGGTATGTCATCACTGAAGATGACTGAAGGGATGGAGTACCTCTCCTAGGAGAAAGGGCTGAGGCAGTTGGGGCTGCTCAGTCTGGAGAAGAGAAGGCTGCAGAAAGACCTTACTGTGGAGTTTATGAATATTATGAGGATAGAATTTTTAGCAGGGCCTATTGTGATAGGACAAGAGGTAATGGTTTTAAACCAAACAAGGTTCAGTTTAGATTAGTTACACAGAAGAAGATTTTTTACAATGAGAGTGATAAAACACTCAAACAGTTTGCCCAAAGAGATGGTGTATGTCCCATCCCTGGCAACATTCAGGGTCAGGTTGGACAGGGCTCACAGCTGAAGACCTTCACATCTCACTGACAGCAGGTCATATTCTGGGAAATGTCTAAAACTTCCAGTGATATCATTAAATACTCTGCACTGTCTCTTCATTTGCATCTTTTCAACACCTGTATCTTTATGCAGCTTTTGACAACCTTCCACTGCCCCCCACTCAAGTAACCAATTTTCTAGGGCTGTATCTGGTTTTAGTAGACAGCCTTTAAAAATTTAATAGCCAGCTACTGACATGCTTTGGATGGTCCTGCCATGAAAATGAATGGTACCTTTGCCTTGTGCGGTTGCATCAGTTGGTCTAATACCAGATATTACCTGTCCTCGCAGTTGAAGGAGGGAGCTATTCATCTCAATTTAGTATTAATTTTAATAATTGGCTCCACAGTATTACCCCCAAATTTCCTACCTAGCAATAAAAGCACACAAACATCTCTATTTACCAGGAATGTAAAGAACATCTTTTTCTTACTAGGTTGACTCACTGCCTCTATGTTTTTATACTGCAAGAAACTATGCAAACACCAGCCCACCCTAGAGAAATTCGGGGAGTATTGGAAATTTCACAGCCTTTCACAGCCGTTCAGCACAATGCTATTTCACTCACCCCTTCCTGCCATTTGATACAGGGTAAATATCTCGTGTTCTGTGGCCTCCACACACACATTTCCACCTGTGTGGCAGGCCAGTGCTCGCCTGCTGGTTTATAACATAAAACATGTGGGAATACTGAAAGTCTCAAGAGGTCTGTCTTACACTTCCTGTTCTTTATTTACCTTGCTGTGTTCAGTTTGTTTTTCCATTTATATTTAGCACAGATAAAAGCAGGGGAACCAAGCTCATATGTCTTAGTGAAATAATGGGAAGAGCTGGACACGAAAGCCATCAAAAGGCAGGATGAGGCGCCTCTAGCACTCAAACAAAGGACAAAACTCTAAGCCAGCTTTGAACTGTAATTCACACAATCAAGTGCTTTTTTTCCAAGCCTGAATAAGCAGGTGAAAATCTCTCACTCATTCACTCCTCACAGGTTGAATAGGTTTGTTATTTTCAGTCAGGGAACGGCATGATTAGAAAACCACTTTGATCACACCATGCAAAATCCTGCTCTCAGGGCTGGGCAATTACACAGTGCCCCTTGCAGAGGACTCAAGGCAAAGCTACCTGCAAGCCCCTCATCTGTTCATTCAAAGCCAGAATAAGGACTAGCTCCAGTTCAGTGTGTCCAAATGAAGTATGACGGGACTATTAAAGGGCCTTTGTCTTCGTTCCATAATCTGTGTACTCATTATTTCACAACTCTATCCACATGTAAAACCACGCTGCCTTCCACCATACACTGTCTCCTCCATCCTACAGGCACTGGCCCCAGATGGTGAACAGACTTGGGATGAAAATGTCAAGGGTTTTTAAAAGAAGCACAACAGAATCCTGGACCTGTATGTCCAAAAAGCACATCAAAGGGTTAGCATAGCACCACGAGTAGTTAACTGAACACATGCACCAGGCTCACTGAGACACTTGCAAATATGATAAGTATCTAGAATTCTAAAATATAGAGGAAACAATAAAAAACCAACAAACCCACAACTCATCTAGCACTTTAGAAAAGTTCTCAAAACACTGGAGTAGCTGAAAAAAATAGTGAGGGAATAAAAGGAAAAGCATTTCTCAACACAAAAATGTAATTGTTAGAGACATCATCTTAATTCTCCCAGCCACTGTCCACCAGACAAACAAAACAAAAAGACAATGTTCGATTTACTTCCACTGTTGCAACAATGATGCTTTTGAACCACATGTCCCTTATCCCAAAATAATCTCAGTGGTCTGGCAGCACTTCAAGTCAGCAACCATAAATGTCAATGTAAACACGTACTTGTGTAAGAGTGATAGGTAAGAGAGACTTATTTTGGGGTCCTAATGCATAAATATCCACCAGGATTTGATATAATTTTGTGACACTGCAAGTGTCTCCTATGATCGTAAAACATGCTGCAACAGCTTAGCCAGCCTTCCCAAAAAAAGCAAAGCTGGGCTGACAGTGGGACTCTACAGGTTGGATGAAAGCCCGAGGCTGCCACAAACCCCTGGTTTGCAGTACTCTAACCCAACTGTCATGGGAGAGGCCTTTTGTTCTATTGTAAAACTTTTCTCCTTTTTACTGGAACAGACAATAGGTATCTCTTTTTATCTCCCTTTCCCTCCCCTGAAAGGAATGTGGCATGGAGGACCCTGTGTCTTATCTTATCTCCCCTTCCTGGCAAGGCATATCACAGAATCACAGAATTAGTAAGGTTGGAAAACACCATAGAGATCATCGAGTCCAGCCTATCACCTATTACCTAACCTAGCCAAACCTGTTACTTAACCTGTTGCCATCCCGCTACCAACACACCGTCCTACCTATAACACACTAACTATAACTATGGCAGGGGAGTGGGTTTATCTACTTTCTACCAAGACAAACAATGGAGGATTCCTTTCTTATTTTCCCCTCCCGGCAAGGCATGTGACTAGGGGAAGGGCCTGAGGGCAGGCTGAGTGACTGCCACTGGCATGTGAAGACATGTCCACAAGGCATGTGACGTGGGAGGGGCCCAAGGCTCTATAATTACAGCTCCCGGGCCTCAGCAGGAGAGGTTTGTTTGGACCTTCGAATTGAGGGCACCTTGTTTTTTCACCTCCACCATTTCGCCCAGGACCACGTGGACCTTTGACTTTTAATCTCAGCGCAGCTTCTCTCCTGTTGGTCACTGGATCTTCCCTGCAGTCCCTTGGACATTTCGGGAAAGGACCACTGGCTGTTTACTCCACTGGTTTGCCTACCCTGAACCCTATTCCCCCTGCCTCGGGAGTCCTGGAGGTGCCCTGTTTTTTCCCTTGAACTAGGTACCCTGTTGTGCTTGTTTATTTTGCCACTTGTTTACAGTTGTCATTGTTCCAGTGTGGGGTTTGGGGTTTTTTTCCTTTTAATATTCTGTTATTGTTCAAACATATATATATTTGTTATATTAATTTTTTTTTCTTTCTCCCAGTAAAGTTCTTATTTCTCTCTATATATATATAATTCAAGTATTTCTAAATTTAATTCCTGCTTCATCTTAATTGACCCAGGACACCAACAATCTCCTGGGCACATGCAGGAGTGTGAGTAATCATGAAGGGAATGGTTCCAAGATCCCACCATATATCACAAAAACCACAACAAGGCTGCTGATCAGAAGCGGGACAACAACCCCCACAGCAATGTTTAATCCGGTATGCACCATCTTGTGAGGTACTTCTACCATTACAAAAATCAATTGTGTGTTTTTTGAGTGCATTTTTCTGTATTGCCAACAGGCCATAATCCTCTTGTAAACAACACCTTATCCAGTTACTATTTCTTTACATAAGAGCAGGAGTATGAGGCTGATTGAGGGAATTTTTTGACATAGAGTGGACACACTGTGAAGAACTGCTGTGAGAAACTTATCGCCAAACATGGCACAGGATGCGGTAGGATAGTAAACTGCAGTGATAATACACCATGTCCAGCATTAGTTACGCACACAGCACAGTGACTTTCCTTTACCTTTATCCTTTTCAAAGGAAATTAATACCTTTCAAGAGGATGCTTATATCTGACAAATAACCTCAGGATTTCTCAACTACTAACTAGAATTAACCACCAACTCCTTTCTGAGAGTATCTAGAATTATTGATCAAAAATAAAGCAAATAAGAAAAGGTCTCTTGCAAAAGGATGTCTGAGCACTACTACGCATTAAATATCCTCAGGATACCGAATGCAGATGCAAACCTTCATGAGAAAGCCCTGAGAGCTTAAAGAAAACTACCACTTGGAGAAAAAGAGATTCAGTAACAGCAAAAATTCTACTTTGCCTCACAAATCCCCATGGCAGTTTCTACCCATTAGGGGCTGTGCATCCATTGGGAGATTTGCCCACTAACTTCAGTCTATCTTTGAGATTTCTTTGTCAAGATACTCAGCGCTTCTGCTTTTGTTGATGATCACACCCACAGACACAACCCACTTGCAGTGATCTGGAATTTTTTGGGGTAAATTATTTAGTCTGAGGTCATTTGTGACTCAGTTGTCACCAAAGGTAGTTTTATGGTGTTTCATGAACAGAGCAGAACAGGGCTTTTTACAAGGTGTATGTTGGCTTTCCATCCAACCCTGACTGTGGCATTCCTTTATTGGGGCAAGGGGAAAGCGTGATAAACCTTAGTGTGATTGTGTATAGATCTGACTGAGACTTTTATGGAATGTAAAGTGGAATCGACAGCTTTTTGTGGTGGGCAGAGATCCCACAGCTCTCCCCATACTGTTGCCCTCCTCTGAGGCACAGCACATCAAACATATGCACTGACATAGGGAAGCAAACATTTGGGAGGTTTGATCCCTGCTCCTCTCCTCACCTTCTGAGGGAAGGTACAGTTCAGGATGATTCTTTCAGGTAAGTCACATTAGTTTTGCTGTGCCCAGAGATGTGCAAAAGGCCTCTATCAAGGAACATGACCATACAATCGGAGTTAACAAATGACATGGTAAGGACCAAGAGTACCTATTTGCAATGCACACGGCGAGACCCATATACAAAGGCTCTGATTCTGGGTTCAGTAGTCTAACTCCAGAAAATCCAGTTCAAGGCATAATCCCATGTTGACACTCTTATCTGGCAGCAACATCTTGGCTGGGATAGCATTTCACTCCTGGGTTCATACGTCTTTGCTATAAGATGCATTCATGATTGCAGAGGTCACTCGAGAAGAAGCTTTGTATGCCATCAACAGAAATTTTCAGTAGTGCGCTGTTCCCTACACATCGTACACCAGTGAGTGAATATGCAGCAAAGAACAATTCTGCCAGTGCTGCAGGTCCCAGCTTGCAAACCAGGTCTGGCGTAGCAACTGCTATGGGGTCTTCATAAAATGGAGTGGAGCACAAGGCTGTGGGGATTTGCTTTGAACCCCTGAGTCATGTTACACTTGGCTCAAGTCAATGACTCACTCCACTGAATGCTAAAGTCATTCATGATTTCTTTTTCTTAAACAATAAATGTAACATTTCATGTGTCCAGAAAGGGTAATAAAAATGTAATGAACACTCTGTGAGCCTAAATGAAAACTCAGTGAAGGCACTGGAAGGAGCTCTGTGACTTCCACACACTTTCAATCATGCTTCCTTTACTTCAGTTTTTCTTCAAGAGATCTTTCCATTTAGTAAGGAGGAAAATATCTTTCTTTTGTAGTACTAATGTTCACCTCTCCTTGAAGCAGTCTCATTTGCCACATTGCTCTTTAGAATCTGAATAAAGATTTGATTCTTTCTTTTCCTCTTAACGTAAAATGCAGTAATATCTTAACTATGGTCATCAAAATATGAAGTAACGTCACCAAAGGGTCTTAAGGAAAAACACAGATCTAAACCTGTGGGAGATAAAGATTATCCTAGGCAGGAGGGAAGGGGAAAATTCTCTATCTTAACAACAAAAGGCTCTTCCAATCAGTAATGTTTACATGTTATTAAGCATAGGATATTTTTACCTTTTGGGGGGATGTCAGATACAAAAAAATTCCACAGAATTAAGAAAGGGGAAACATTAAATTCTCATGAGTACAGTCAGGACTCACTGACTTATCCAAGTAATTGTTATTTATACCCCTTGTTAAAGCTGTTAGTACATGCTTGGGGCCAAAGCTTTCCTTACTGTAAATAGTAAAGTTCTGCAGCAGCCCAAAATGTCCCTGTCTAACACACATGTCCCAGATATGCCTGAGTCAAGCTTTTTGCATAGATGAATATAACTTTTCAGACAACTGATTCATTAATGAAAAAAAAAAAAGGATGATCTCTTTTGTGAACACCACATCTAAAAGGAATAATGTATACGAAAGTCTACATAAATGTTTGCATACTTAAATTCTAATGACTAGGATGTTCCTGTAACCTCCTTTATAAGATCTTCTCGTCCAGCAGGACAGAATAAGGGAAACCCTTCCAAAATATGGCTTTGTCAAGATCATAGTCATTTATACACTTACTCCAGAATGTCTCTTACTCTTACGTTGTGCACAAGTTACAGCTTTGTCCTTCAGCTCTGAAAGAACATTGTGTTGGTTAGCTATTCTTAACTTCATATTAACTACTCTCCGAGCTATATTCTTTATTCATCTAGGTCAATGCAAACTTGGGATAACACGTTTATAACTCAAATGTAACATCAGTATACATAATTAGGGTCAGTCCAAGTATCTGACCTAGCCTTGAATCTATTACTCTAGCTGGCAGCCATAAAAAGGATTATTCTCCTTTCTTCAGGAGATGTCTCTCTTTTTTTTTCTTTAAAGCTGGGTTTTATCAGGGCAGCTTTCTAGCCTGTGTGGCTCCCTTTCCAGACCTTTTTCAAAACAGTTCTTTAGGCTCTTGCTCTGTGGTTTCTTTCACATTTGAGACAAGCACTGTTCAAAAACCCACATGTTGGAATTTGGGATTAAAAATAGCCATCACAGACTGGTTAGGATGAAGCAGCCATTCATAGCACACAATAAGTACCACTGCAGCCCACGCCAAGTTCTCAGCCTGCTCAGAGCAGCACAGCCCCAGTGATGGGTATGGTGTTGTGCCGATGCCTTTCCCAGACAGTTCCAGCCCTTTTGTCTCTTCTAATCTGACAACTTTGCAAAGTTCGTGGAGTACGTCTGCTCTTCCAGAGGAGTGCCACAGAACCCTCAGAAACCTCAATGAGGCTTGTGTTCAATAACCACTAGCAAATTTCTATGTTAAGTTCCCCAAGCCAGCATTCAACACTGACTTACATAATACGATAATAGTATATTTCACAAGATCCCTGTGAAACTCCACAATGTGCCATTACATACAAATAGTTACAGCAAATTTAGAGAAATATCTGTAATTACTAAGAAGTTAAAAGCAAAAGAACAAAAGTCCATCTTCCCAATTAGTCATCAATGTTAGTTTGAGGCTGGAAAGCCTTTAACACATCTTAAATCCTATTTTTCTCATAGGATTGTTTCAGAATGCAGTCGGGTCTCCTATATCGCAGACCCACGGTCTTAATTTGGTGCCACGAAGCCTGCCTTCCATGTTTATTGGCAGCTCATTAATATGCAAATTTTCCCCACACCCTTACACACACCCCGGCACTCCGGCGCTGTTTTGTCACTGCCCTGCTGTGTACCGGTGTTTGTGTCAGTGCTTCCCAGTGCCCACAGCCAACCCAAGCCGGGAAAAAACCCTTTTCCACTCAGCCGGGGACACGGGTGCAAAGGAGCTGCATGCACTGCTGTCCCGGTGTCTCTCCAAGCGGGAAGACCTTATCTCTCCATACTCGGAGTAGATGTGTATGCCTTGGAGAGTTATTCAAGAAAGTCTCTGACAGTACATCTAACCTGAGAGTGTATAAATCTTTCATAACTGAACACAGCCTCCTTGCTTGGAGCCAAGCTGAGGGGTGCGGGGTGGGCAGCGCTCAAGTCGAGCCCCTGCAGGTGCGGTGCACACCCAGCTCAACTCCACCCTGCCGCTGCGGCACAGACCAGCTGCGCCGAGCTGATCTCGTCAGCGCCACGGCGTGGGCCAGACAAGCTGAGCCAACCAAGCTGAGACACGGCCCCGAGCCAAGCCCAGCCACGGTGCAGGCCGGCCACACCAAGCCGAGACACAGTGCAGTGTGGGCCGTCACGGTGGGGGAAATTTGCATATTCATGACTGCCTACTTTGAATATTCATGCATGTCAGGTCACGCATGCGCAATTGCGAACAGAGACCTCCTTCATCACTGAAAAATTGAGCTGCTAAGATGTGAAGCCACAATATGGGGCGCGCAAAGTGGAAGAGGGCCGACTGTAATGGTTTTCCTGTTTATGTTTCATGCACACCCCACCTTTTTATCTATGCCTCATCTATATATTTCTTAATCCCTTTCCCCTGACAGGTCTTTTCCTCTTCACCTTATTGCTTCTCCCACCTTCCCCGTTGCTTCTTCCTGCTTCAAAAGCCATTAGCACTTCAGTATACCTGAATATCCCCACCTGACAATCCATTGCCATAATTTGCAAAGTTTAAAACAGATGTATCTCTCTGTCCAACCACAATAACATCATTTTAAAGTCATTTTGCACAAGAGCAAAAAGAACAGCAAAAAGCTCAGTTGAGCTAAGAGGTGAAGCTGGAAAATCATCCAGTCCTTCAGCTGGCACAACCTCACTCCTAGCTTCAGTAAGTGCAAGATCAAAACAGAGCTCCTAAGTAGGTCCCCAAATTACCTTCTCTGTCAAAGTGCAGCTATGGTTAATGGTAAGTCAAGTGGGCTGCTGCTTAAAAATCTTCAAGAATTATGGCTTTCTGAGTACGTCCCTACTCCATTGCCACACTGCTTTCCTTGTGCAGGAGTTTTGTGCTCATAACTGGTATGAACTCCTCCCAGGGCAGTGTTTGGCACTGCCCATCATTGTTCCTTCTGCCATATCAGAGAGCAGTTTGGCTCTGTCATTCCAGTCACTCCTCAGTGAGCAGCTGCAGGCTGGTGGCTGATGACCCTGAAGCCAGCTCCTCATCAGAGCAAACAAGCCCAGCTCTCATAGGTCCTAACCTCTGACCACCTTGGCAGCTCTGCTCTGAAGCTCCTCCGTCCATATCCTTCTTGAACTGGGGAGCCCACAGCTCAGTGTCTATCGCTAAAGAAATGAGATCATAGGTTGCCCTTGGTCTGCTGGCCGCACTACATCTGATAGAGCCCTTGTTTCCTGTATAAGTACATTTTTGACTAGTATATTCAGCATGGTGTCCATCGTAGCCTTGAGTCCATTCTTACAGGGTAGATTTTCAGCCAGCCAGGTTAACCGGTGCACGAGATCATCCTGTTCCATATGCAGAGCTCTGCACCCCTCTGTTGAACTCTGAGATTTCCATCAAGCCAAAACTCACTATCTTCTACATTCTTTTTGAATCTTTTCCATTTGGCAAATCAGTCCCACCTTCTAATTTAGTGGTATCTCCATACTTTCTAAAACTGCACTCCATCTCCTCATGCAGAGCTGAAAATATGACAAGTGTTGGGGTCAGTGTGAATCCCAAAGCTGTTTGTGTGTAACCCTGAAGTGGTTTACATTGTAGTCACCAAATGAACTTTGAACCGTTGGTTAATATCCTGTGCCCCTGGTGGCCCTTGTTGTTTTTCACCCATGTAACAGTCCATTTTTCCAGCTATAAACAGGTAGACTCTGTTTTCACTGAATTTCATTCTATCTGCAGGTCTTCTTTCAAGCAGAGAAGAAAAAGGGGTTTCAGTAAAGTGATGCTATGCATTTTAGTAAAAATTACTAGTTCCCATATGCCCAGAATTGAAGAATTTTAAAGATAAGAGCACAGTGAAAATTGATGCTTTTGACAGTATATTAAGTTGCATCTACTGAGATGGTCTTGGAAGCTTTGAGTAAAGTTAGGAAACATCTTTTACACTTCAAATAGAGGAGGGAGTTGGCAACACAGAGACTGGGAAGAGCCAATACTCCTGACCATACAAGCTACATTGCAACAGCTTCATATGGTTCAAAGCCGTTAAGCACAAACCATCATACACATCCTTGTAGAAGTCAGACTTCTTGGAGGAGGTCATAGGAAGGAGGTATCAGGACCCTGTCAGAGACCCACCACTCCATTACAGGGCAGAACTGGCTTCCAGCTGGCATCCAGGGAGAGCTGGCTGTATCTCCCTCCAGTTAAGCAATTTTCTGATTTCCTTGTTGAAATCTTTGCCCTTCATTTTGAACTAATAGCTCTGTTCACTCAACTTCACTTTTACAATGGAATAATAAACTTCTGGGGGGAAAGACAAGCATTTCAGTCTCTACTGCACAAAACATAAAAATAAAATAACCGTGTGTGACTGTTCTTTAGTGGCTTTTAAATTCTGAGGAAATGAGCTCTCCATGAGCAGGTGAGGTGGGAGGTTTTGATGATGTCTTATGAATCAGATGACACACGAGGGAAGCAAAGGAAAGGGAGAAACATATCCTCGTAACTTGTTCTCAAACAAATTGTTGAAAAAATATGCTCCCAATGAGGCCAAGTATTTTAAAACTTAATTGACCAGGCACAAATCTGGTTTCAGTGAGAACTAACTGCATGTGAATCCCTGAGTACAGTACAGTGTCTCTCTCATAGCCACCATCCAGGTGAGAACAAATGAGTCAGCAGGATGAGCCTTTGTACCTTTTTCTGTTCACACAAGCAAGCTTCCAAAAATCAAATTCCCAAAAGGCAGTTAGTCATAATAGACATCAGTTGCCAATGTAAAATGATCAAATTCAGGACATTTACATTGGCCACAGGCTGTGGCAGTAAGGTGGCATTGACACACCATAAATGCTAAAAAGATTATATTAATATCCAGACAACAGCTGTGGAGGGACAGAGAACCATCATGAGGTAACACAACTCTGAGCCCAATCCTGCGGGCATGCTCCACCCCATGCTGAGCACTCACAAGACACACAGGCTTCACCTCATTGTAAAATAACACCTGAACCAATAACGGCATCGCATTAGCTTGTGACCTGCAGGTTACAGCTCAGTCCAGCTTGTTTTTATTGGTCAGCATTGTAATGCACATCTGTACAGTAGTAGAAGCTCACAGCTATGAAACAGTAAAACTAAGAAAACATTCTCTGCATGATTTCTCTTCAAATAAATAACCTGGGTACAACTAAAATGCATTTAACAGTTGATCCCACAATGCTTTCTCAGGACATAAGAAGTCACTGAGAGTTTTCTCAGTTTTAATTTCCTTCCCTCCTCCAGTATGTTACTACAGTCTGTTTTTCTGTAAACATTCAATCATTCATTTTCAGTCATGCCCATCTGTGAGCACAAAGATACAGAGAACAGTACGTGAGAAGACAGGAATACAAAAATCAGATCCAATTCCTTTGGTGTGGCTTCAGAAGTGAAAAATTAAAGTCTCCCTTTGGGAAATTTTCATGGTGATTATTGTTATAATAAATGATTAAGTGACAGAGTGGTTACTTGATACCTATGGAGACAGAGTCCATCTGTCAGGTTGCCTGCTAAAATGGTGGGCTTTTTTTAGCTATAAATGTGTCTTCATGGGCACTGAGCTTCAAACATCCCTGAAGTGCAATAACCATGTGATTTATGGCAGCACAGAGCTGCTAGTAGGGCAGACTTTGTTGACATTTAAGATCAGAAAGGAAAGTTCTAACAAAAATTGAAATTTGTGTTAAAAAGGGATGCTGAAACTGATGTCCAATGTCCAATTCTTACCATCCTACCTGGCTTCGCACGATGCAAACGGGACTTTGATGATTATGACAGAAATTTTCCTGAAAGAAATAAACTGATTTTTTCTGTAATCTGCTCACTTGATTCATAATGCGTCTGATGTCTCTCGGATGAGGGACTTCCCAGAGGCACCACTGTGCTTTTGCTTGCTTTGCTGTTTGAAACGAGACCCCAGCTGAGAGTTAGTACCCAAATGTTAATGAGAAGATCTTATTTTCACTCTGACAGAAATAAGAATGATAATAATAAAATAACAGAAATATCACAGACTTGTTAAATTTTCTATAGCAAGACCTACCTTAAAAAATGTTTTGTAATCCCCTTAAACCATTCTGCAGTTCTGTAGTAGAGATACAATTATTTTTAATCTTTCCAGGAATTGAAACCCTCCTGAAAAAAAATCACAGCCCATTACACTAAAATCAGCTTTCCATTGACTTGTGTTTGGACATTGCTCTGCTGCTCACTGAAGAGGAGGGAACCACAAGGACAATATAAAGCTGATCATGTTTTTATTGGCTCAGTACAAAATGGCAAGCAGAAAGTTCACTCTCTTGATGGTTGATAAGAGTATGAAAAATACTTTTTTCTTTTCCAATTAAAACTATTTTTAAATTGTTAAATTAAAACAATCAGTCATCCAGATAATAAAATGCAGTAGATAGCCTTCCCTGGATGCTGCCAGTGTGTCCCAGCTCTACCCAAGCGATGACCCAGTCATTCCTGGTTGTTTTTCATAGGAAAGTGTCAGTTTGAACAAAAGTCTTTAGGACTCTGCAAGAAAATATGCAAGACCAAAA
>WEKX01020900.1:0-22702 GCA_013390025.1 Pitta sordida | reverse complement strand
TCTGTGAGTGCTCTTTCCTGCCTTGCCTGAGTGGATGCTCACCCACCCTGGCAACCCTCTGTTCATCCCTACATCCTGCAGCATGTCTGTGTTTCTCATATAGCTCACTAAGAAACCTGACATCTGGGACATACGGCATTTCTTCTTTAGATGGGAGCCTATCCATTTACACAACTGTTACACACCTTTGCCAAACCCGTGCTTCATTCTTTCCCACTTCAGTACTGTTAGAGCCATAGCCTTATTAGTTGTGAAAAGTCTGTTTTCTTTCCCATTGACTGTTATAACTTTACTTCATCATCTGTGTCACAGTGAATTTTGGTGTCATATTTATAAAATTCTCACTGCATAGCAGACTCATTTCTCTTGCTATAAAACTGAAGAACTTTCTGTTATTTGTTTTAATATCCTTTGCCGGTGCGTTTCAGGCATTTGGAAATTTGCACTTCATTCCACCCTATTTTGACCTCTATGACTGCTGATGGCCCTTTTCCCACTCTTTGAAATCTCTCTCCTCTAAACTCCTTCTTAAGGCAGTCATTTATCTTACAGAACCTGGAGAGTTTCTCTGTAAGATTTTCCTCAAGCCTGGAATACATAATGCTGTCACTTCAACAGGGAAATTTGTGGCCGCTCACACCCTGGAATATCTGTGTGCTGCTGTCATCAGCACTTGTCCTTCAGGCTACTCCAGACAAGTTAGGGTATCTCATAATGCTTAACGCAATCCTCAGTAATCTGCTTCTCCTTAACACTGTGACAGTATCTACCCATACCTGTTGCTATCCCTGATGCCCTTCTCTCATCCTTAAGATAAAATACAGCATGCCTATCCCAAGAAGTTATTTTGTCAAATGATTGTGATCAGAAATAATTGTATCTTGTTCTATCCTTACCTTTATTTCTATATCTGTTAAACACTTTTTTTTTCCTTTAATACCCAGACAGGAATGCTATTCCACTGTAAATATCTTGCTAGCAATAATTTCATCAACTACTCAATTACTGTTTTTTCAATGTTAAATTGACTGTAATAGATTACATTCTTTATCAATTGCATAACTTTGCTCATCTGAAAACCTGCTTCTGAATCTGTATTCTTCTCAGAAAGAGATACTGAGATTACACAAGTGTTTCCTAATCTAAATAACTTTTTATAATCATGCCAGTCTCATGGATAGAGAGGTCATCTCTATGACACTCAGACAGACTCCTACATTTGGGAAAATCAGTCTCAGTAGCAGAATAGTCCCATAACTGAGACATGAAAAAATCTCATTACATTGTTATGCATTTTCTTTCCTTCTCTGAGACTTGACAGAATTTTGGTGAAGAGCTACCATTAACAGATACCTAATGATTTTTTCGCCTCTGTCTTTAATAGTAANATCAGGAGTTGGTTGGATAATAGAGCTCAGAGAGTGGTGGTTAATGGTGCTGTGTCCGGTTGGAGGCCGGTCACTAGTGGGGTGCCTCAGGGTTCAGTGTATCACAGAATCACAGAATTAGTAAGGTTGGAAAAGACCTTAGAGATCATCAAGTCCAACCTATCCCCTATTACCAATCTAATCCAGTCAAACCTGTTACCTAACCTAACCTGTTGCCATCCTACTACCAACACACCATCCTACCTATAACACACTACCCTAATATCTAGGTCATGTCACCAAGTACATCATCCAACCTTTTCTTAAAGACCTCCAATACATGACCTACCACTGTATTTATACAAAACTCTCAACAAAGTAGCCCAGTTGTAAAGTTACCAGAGCACTTTTGATCAGAACAATGGTTTTGTCTTTCAATTCCCCTATTGGTGCAGCTGACCAAATGAGGAATTAAAAAAAAAATAAAAAATTGAGAATTGCATCACATTTTTAAAGAAACAGGAATCATCTCAATCGTATTCCCCTGGTAAACTAACATATCATGTCCCCTCCTGTCATTACTCTTCACTTGACACCTCTTCACAATGCTGATTTCACCATCTGGCTGTTGTTTTTTAGTCATGACTTATGTTTACTGGAAAACACAATTTAATAATGAAGAGCAAGTGGGAGACACCAATTTAAAGAACTCTAAGAGATTTCTTAAGCAACTACACTTTACTTTTTCATTAGCTCCTATGTCTTTCCCTGCAGGAAAGATTTTATCTAAACTTCATTTGTTCCATACTGCTATGGGTAACCCAGAAGTTATAAGTACCATTTCGAAGTGTGTCCATTTCACCAGACACTGCCTATGCCTCCAAGCACTGCGATCTCTGCTGCTGGACCCACTCCTACTGCTCACACAGATATGCTCAGGCAGAATTGAACCCCAGTAACACCTACCTGCAAGCCCTGAGTTTTGCATCCCAAAGCAGATATTTTTCAGGCCAAGAAGTAGCAACCTCTCAGCCTGCCGGACTTTTCCTCATTCCTTGTGTTTCTCTGTATAGCAAAAGTAAGTGCACTTCATCTCCTTCAAGCCTAGAAGCAATTTTAAGCAAGAACTAAAGCCACATTTAAAGGAATTGCATGGAAGAAATAAAGTACAGCTATTTTGATTCCTCTGAGAAAAAAAAATAAAATAGTTGTAAATTTATTGTTGTATTATTCTTGCTACTGAGATAACAGGTCAAAGAATAGATCTGGAAAATTGGATGAAGCATTGAAAAAATAATCTTCAGACACTTCCCATGTCCTAACACAGATCTGAATAAGAGAGAAAGCTCAGCTCATACAGTTCCCTGTTCCCAGTCAACTTTTTATGAGCCTCGTGGGCTCTGATAGCAATTCCTAAAGACTTTGAACTTCCAGGAGTCTCATATCAATGGACATTTTTCAGGATGGTCATGAGATCTGGGCAGAGCTTCATCAAGGCCTGGATGTTCAAGAAATTTGGCAGGACTTATTTTCACCTGTAAGGGAAGCTATGACATTAGCACAGGGGTTAACTCGTTATCTTCCTTGTCTTTCTGTATAGGCCACATCTGCTCTAACTGCCAAATCTGCCAGGAATAAGAGTAGCCAGAGCATGTTCCCATTCCTGTAAGCTCTGTTAGTTACAAGCATTATAAGAAAACAGGAGATGGGTAGGACAGAGTGAATATTCTCCGAGTAATGCAGGAGACTTGTATATAATGTAGCCAAGACAGAAAATGTAGACATAGACTGACATCTATCCCAACAAGGTGCAACTTCAAAGGAGTCCTGGGATCATGCAGGATAGAGCTTCAACTTTTCAGTTCATTGAAGTTCATTAAAGTGGTAATTTAACTGGGTTAGTAACAACCTCTATGGGGAACAAGAGAAGATGATGGAAACCTCCTCAGATGTTTAATAAAGTTCTGATAGCTTAAAATTTACTGGACAAGTTAGGAAATAAAGACACAGCTTTTTCACCAGAAAGGGAAGTAGCCAATGAAAAACTAAACAAAGATTTTACTGCTTTTTGTTCTGGAAACATTTCCATCATGATTTGCCTTTCTCAAAAGAAGGTTTCAAATGCAAATGAATTCAGAGAACTCATGCATCATGTTTTACATAGGATGTTAGTCTAGGTTAGTGTTATTGTCCCTTCCAACCTCATAACCTATGAATCTCTGGGAAAAAATAAAAAGGAAAAGATGCTCTCAACAGTCATTCTGACTTTCTGACAAACTTAGTTGTCAACATTTCCAAATAAATAGAGCCAGTTGCTCTTTTCTACCCTGGAAAAGCTCATTAAGCTGTTATTTGTTTGTGCAACAAAGAGCCCTAGTGACTGAAGCACTAAGCTGTTTTGTTTCGCTGCATAGAGGTCCACTGGAGACATCAGCTGTAGGAATGTCCCACTTTTAACAATGCCAGAGAAAATACAAATGGAAAAGCACTGAGCTCTTAGATTCTCCCAAGGCCCTGGTTGGATTACATCATGTGTGCTGTGTATAAAGGTAACTACAGTAGAAATGTGATAGAAAAAAGTTGAGAGAATGAACTTGGTGACCTAACTCCCCAAATCTGCCCACTTCAGTTACCTTTTCTTCTCCTCCTAACTGTAAAACTGACTACTTACAAAACCTTTTGCAATCTTCACCTTCTCATTTTAAAATGTATTTATCTGAAACCCACTATTGAGAAATATCTTTTGACACTTTCTATAGGTGACTTTGTGGTGACAGTTTACTAATTATCAAAGAGACGAGGCTGCAACTTAGACAACCCAGGAAATTATGCACACATAAAAAAGAAGATTAATATAGTTAGTTGTGTTGGAAGGGACATCTGGAGATCATTTAGTTCAAGCCCTGGCTCAAAAGCAGGGTTACCTTTGAATTTGGATTCAGAGAGCTCTCCAGTCAAGTTCTGAATATCTCCAGAGGACAGAAAATCCACAGTCTCTATTCACAGTCTATGTCTTCCAAAGCTACTACATATTTGCAGTAGCTTCTCCTTCAGCATGCACGCATTTCCATCTGACATACCGCTTCTTGAGAATCCCTGTTTTGGCTCGGCACCGTGCTTGTGATCCTCATTAAAATACCTCCTCAGCCCCTCACTGCTTGGCCCGCATCACTGCCTGAGTTATCGGAAATCAGTGAGAAAATTTGGACCAGTAGTTTCTGCCTTCAAGCAGGAGGCAATCACATGTTACTGGTTGGATTGCAGGTTTTGGAAGTCTTCCATGGATATCTCACGGCACAGCAGACTGTTTCGGCATCTTACAATCTCAGCCTTTCTGAATCAGTGCTCTGACTTTCTTCTATCAAATATTTTCTAGAGAAATCTTATTAAAATTTTTTTCATATGATTTGAAAAACTGTACCACATGCATCCCATTTGCACCATGGCATAAGACTTTCTAGCTATGCCAAACCCCCTATTAGCTCTGTCTATGAAGCAGTTGTGGCAGCTCATAGTTTTGGGTAAATTAGGATTGTCTGCTGAGTGGGATAAAACAGATTTGTTTGTACTGTAGACTCTGTTTCTTTCATCCTGATGAAAAGTCGTTATGATGATAGTTACAGGAAACTGTACTGCACTTGGGCAGCTGAAAGAAGCAGCTATGCAAAAAGCTCAGAAACTGACAGCTATGTCTAGATTTCCTTGTTGGAACAGAGCTGGAATTAATCAATTCTAGACTATGATTTTAGAATGTCCTTAGTATCAGACTGACGACACTTCCCAGCTGGAATGTGCAGGTAGGTAAAACCGTCTCTGTTTCTTAGGAATTGTGCACTCAAAACCATCAACCCTAAACAAAACTGCTCGGAGTCATTCCGCATTTTTTCATATCTATTTATTTATCAGCCTAAATGAAAATGTCAGAGCCTAACATTAATCTCCTCACTATAGAAACTCTTGGCTTGTGCCTGTTTAATTTCATTTTTGTCTCAACAAAGAAATAAATCAGTCTGACAATTCAAATCTTTTTGATTGTTTCAGAACTGAGACTCTATCCAATAACAGGGAAAAACGGTTTGAAAGGCAAGTCTCACACAGAATCACCTTTAGGAAACCACTGTCAGCTCCAGAAGAGGCAAAGTCTGTATGTGTTCAGGTAGAGGAAAATATAGCAGTGTTTTTATTTTCAAAATGCAGGTAGTTAGGGATGAGAGACTCCTTCTAACCTTCCACAAAACATTGAAAAACATTTTGTTTGTTTGCAGGAGTCAGCTGCAGTGCAACTGGTGCCAAAGGGAACCAGCCCTAAAAATCAGTTAACAGCTTGATGCCTTGCTCCTATGCAGCGGAGTTCAAGCAGAGAATTAGAGAGTGAATGCCAACTGGAACCAGAACCCATCCAAAACACTGCTGGAATTCATTCACTGATTGTTACAGCCTCAGCACCTCCACTAAACTGACAAGTATTCATTGTTTGAAATGGCCCAGGCTGCATAAGTCATTAGAAGATGTTGTTTTTATAATAACTTCTTGGAAAAATCAGGATGTCTGTACCAGATGGAAGAAAATATTTATCCTGTTATACAAGAGACGGTAGCATATAACAAAAGGAAAAGATAAAGAGAGAAGAGTTAATTGTTCTCCCTATTTAATCTTTCTATCATTACATCCTTTCTGGTATTTCTTCACCTATTTTGAGTAAAAATGGCTTTTAGGTACTTCATTTCACCTACTCATATTCACTGATATTCTAAAGAGCTTACTGACTGTACTTCCACCCTACATGTCAGCTCCATGTCCTTTTCTTCTGCAACAGCTCCTCAGGAGGAAGCAGCATCTGCTGCCAGCGCTCTAACAACCCCCAGTCCATACTTACCACTTTGTTACTCAGGTGCTGCCAAGCAGAAAAGACCGTGACTGAGGTCTCTTGATTTTATCTGGATCAAATCATCTCATGGGTTCAGGAATTAGAAATATAGACAGTGTAATTACACAGCCTTTTCTTCTTTGGAAAATATAACAACTTACACGGAAGACTTTATAACATTCAAAAGTATCCTAAAATTCAAGAAAATCCTCTAGGATAAGCAAGCATCCTGTAGCTAACTCTCAAATTGTGTGTGGAAGAAGAAGATGCAAGGATCTGGCATAAAGGTAACTGTATGCTTGATCTACAAAGATTTAGGTGATTTAGCAAAATTTCCGTAAGATATACCTGCTGTGAGGAGATTTTGTGATGCCCAACCCAAAAAGGTTGCTTATGTTTCAGCCATAGCAGTAATCCTCTGTGAAGAGAGACGTAGTGCCTGTGGGTTTCAGGTGCCTACAAGGTACTGGTTAGAGGTAGTTCTGCCTCAGCACTGAACCCCATAAATAAACTACTGGCAGCACTGTTCTAATGGGTGGTACATTCACCCTATAAAGTGAAATAGATTTACCTGACTGAAAGCATCCTATGAAGTGCCTCTCTCCCTATCACTCCTATGTTTACAACTGTGCCCTTTTCTAGCAAGATTTGGGACATGAAAAACTCAAAATAATTCAAATCATCAAGCAAAGGCCAAAAGGAAAAATTTTCTTCCCTTTGCAGAGCTACCCATGCAGCAAGCAAAACCACCTGGCCTTGTTCCAGTTCCTGCTCTTGGACAGATCTCCAGGCTCTCTTTTCCTACTCCTTTCATGTGCACACAGTAGCCAAATTTGTCACCTTGCAGGCATGTAATAGTTACCCATTCTCACAACACCTTCCTATGAATTTTTTTATTTGTTCTTCTGTAATCCAATAGATCTATAAAATATGGTCAAAACCAGGGCGTTCTTCAGAGGTTTTATCTGAAAAATAAAAACAAAATAAATAGTTTGGGTTATTAAAATATGGTATGGTAAGTCTGCCTTGCAGACTAACTTTGTTATTTCAGGCACTCAGTCAACAGAGAGGCAAAGCAATGAGCAAAGCTACAAAGTGTACAGTCTAATTTGAAAAATAATTATTATCATTATGTTGCAAGACCACATTCCCTCACTGGGACTGCATGAGAAGTTTTAGCCTCTAACATGGCAGTTGGCTTGGAAAGTAGGGATCTGTAAGGCTCTTGCAAAAGTTACCAGTTGCAAAAGAGGCAGGACAGCTGGAGGGAGATCTCTGGCTTTCAAGTAGTATGTGTAGGACACTGAGAGCCACCCTGTCTCCAAGGAACAGGAAAAATGAGAGCCATCACTGGAGCAGGGCAGGGGCAAAGGTTGTTTATGCAGATTATGATAATCCACATCTCAACTCCAGGCAAGTCTGGCAAAATTCTCTCAAACATCATCAGTAAACTGTAGTTTCATCCTGCTAAACCTCTCTCAGCTTTTCCAGTTGTAAATGGGGAGGACCACTTCTGCATGGAGTCCTGGATCCAGGCTGGGCAAGGTGTCTTGTGCCATCTCCCTCCATCCTGGGCAACTCCACACTGCCAGAGGACAAACCCCAGAGTGATACCCAAACCCAGTGTTGAGCCTTTAGGCAGTCCCTTTATGAGTGGAAGATATCTAGGCATGTCAAAGGGCACCTTCAAAAGCCTGAATACTTAGTGTGGAGAGCCGCCTGAAGTTGGCTGACAGGCACAATAGGTTTAGGGCAAGGTGCGAGTTCTCCCCTCCCACTCCTGTGTGGAGCACTTAGGGGCTTAAGTCTTCTCTAAGACTTGTGGGCCTGATTTCCAAAGGTGTGTTATAAGCAGTAGAAGTCAGGGTTTGGGTACATTTGGAAATCCTGTCTGCTGTAGGTACCTTCTGTGTTTAAAAACAAAGTCCTAAGTAACAGAGACATTTAGACAAGTTCGACACTCGTAGCCTGAGTGTTTGCAGAGTGCACTGAGCCCCCAGGATTCATTTAAATTGCATCTAATACTCTCAAAATAGGAATGCCAGCCCTTGTGCACAGGGAACTCCTGTCATTTTAAAGTCTGACAAAAATGACACCCAAAGGAAATAAGAGGGCAATCACACAAACCAATGCAGTTTAACTCTATACTGAGACAGCAACTCATTTATATCAACAGTTGATAGGAAAAAAGATAAGTGTTGGTCACAGACATCAGAAGTTACAAAAAACTACAAGAAAGTAATAATAATAGTAATTTTTAAAATTATATCCTTTAGATGACTGGAGCCACAGGAGAAATGCGGTAATATTCACATTAAACACCAATCAGGAAAGATACAAGTTTTAAGCAAAATCCCTTCAGAAGCCTGGTCTGAGCTGCCACAATGAGCCCAGCTCAGACACATGGAAGGGTGGTGTCCAGTAAGTTGCTTGCTTTGGGAAGGTCTGAGCTTTATAGAAGCATCCATGAGATTTGACACACGTCTACACATCCTCGAAGCACCTGGACAGAGACAAACATATGGCCCTGAAATCTCCCAGTGACCTCATTAGCCAAGGGTCATTGACCGAGGCAGCCCTAGCAGCTCTCCTCTGCCTGGGGAGCTTTTAACCCATGACTGCTCATGTGATCTGAAATGTTGAAGACAAAGGATTCCTCTCAGGCATTTAATTGAAAGCAGTCAAAGGCAGAGGCTTTGAGATTTTCATTTGTTCTGAATGAAGTAGTATGAATGGGTGAAACCAAAAAAATTGCAATATAGCTGTTCCAGCACGGACAATGGGAGAACAGAACTTGCCACCCAACTGCCAACAGTAAGGCAGTGGGACTCCCGCATTTCACTCCTTATGGGCCTTTCATCTTTGTCCTTAAACCTCCCTTAGCCACCCATTATAAGCAACTAAGAGAGGTCAGAATAGCACGCTGATGAGAAACCACAAAATATTGCAGCTCCTGGGAAAACAGCGTGTTTATTGAGGTCAGCTCCCTTATGAAGTCAAAGAGGTAATGGTTCACCTTGGGCAGCTGACAGCTGATAAGCAGCAGGCAGGGAAGGAGGACAGCAATGCCCCTCCGTGCTCACCACTTATGCCGAGAGCTGTTGGCAGAGCTTGGGGAAACAAGGACAGAAATAGACCAGTCCAACTGCAGCAAAAGCTGCAAAAGTTCTTAGCACATCGATGCTGAGGCAGAGAACACACCAGCACAGCAGGCCAAACTACAGCTGCCAAAGTGAGGTCTGGCAGTCACTGGCAACCTGATTTAATTGAAAAACTTGTAGAAAGGCTGGATGAAGCAAAAAACAAACCAAAGCCAGGAGTTCCACTGAAACACATACTCTTATTTCTCTTGGGTGGTAAAGGGGATTTTTCATCTTCCTGTAAGCAGCAGAGCAGCCCACCGACCAGCTCTTACTTTCAGCACCCCTTGTTCACTTCTGCTTCCGCATAGCAGCTATAGCATTAGATTGCTTTCAAAAATAATATTAGTTATATATATATGCATATATAAAAATTAAGAAAAAATCAGATAAAAATCACTGTAATGGTTCTCTTTACGAGCTCATCTAGCTCATTAATTTCAGTAGTTTCACGAGCACTGGGCTTTAGAGGGTAAGTGTCCACTGTTTCAACATTTCCACATCTGAAATTTGCATGATGTCTTGCAGTTTGACATTGTTTTCCCCTGAACTTGCTACCATCTGTGAACTGAATGCTGTTGAGATTTGTGGACCCAAAATGCCTGTGAGACAAGTAAGGATGATCCAGACCATGGAGATGTGGTCCTTGGCAGGTGTGGTCAGACAACAGCTGTCATGGAAGGTCCTCACCCAAAGCCTGGTTCAGTAGAGATTCTGAGAAGCGGAAATAACCTAGTAGTGTTATACATAAAAAATAAGGATTAACAAAAGAAAAAATCCTCTAATATGTACCTTACTATATTCTGCAAAATTTTCTTCTGTGTTTCTATAAGAAAAAATATAATTCTGAATGCAGAGAACAGTACTGCTACCATACCCTGTGCTGGCAGTGGCATCAGCCCTAGCGACATAGTTAAGATCTTCCATTAAATTGCCCAAGTTACTATATGTCCAGCACAGCCTACAGGTGAATTCCTCTCACAAGTTACAAAGAGATTTGCTATTAACCTCACCCCATCCAAAGTTTAACTCAATATTTTGATTATGAAGTCCTCCATTATTGCAGTCTTCTGAATATAATATTATTTTATCTTTTCCTCTGGGCCCCATAAAATCCCGTTATAATTAACCTTACTTCTACGATAACTCTGGCTCAAAAGATGCTGTCATAATGACTGTGAGTATAATTGCCTCACCGTGCTGCAAGCTGTAGTAAATCATCACCCACCATAGAAAAGATCAAAGTAGGCTAATTAAACTGTATCCTCAGCTGTCTGCTGCAGACTTTTCAAACTGCTTTGGCTCCCAGCTGGAAATCAGTGTTTCACAAGAGCTAAAGCAACTCTGAACAAAGACCAAGAAAAATATATACTTAAACAGCTGTTTAGTCTCTCAAACTGCAATAAAATGCTGAAAAGGCAAATGTAGATAATGAATAATACATTCAAAAACACCTACAAGGATTATCAGACTAGTGAGAAACAGGAAAGTATGTACATAAGTTATTGAATGGTCTTGTGACTTCAGTCATGTAGAAACAGCACACCTTAATTTTCTTAATTAGAAAAGTATAAAACATAGAAGTCCTTGGCAAATCTCTCTAGGTTATCCACAAATACCACAAGTTTTCCAGTGAAGGAATGACAGAGTTTGCTAAGGGCATTTATTAATTTTAGAACAATTGGAACTGTATTAAAGAGCTGATCCTTAATCCCTCCACCTGGAACAAGGAATCAGGCTAACTTGAAGGAAACTATGCCTCTCTCCAAAGACTTCCTAAATTAACAAAATTTTGCAGCATGTGATGTAAATTCAGAACAGAAAAATTCATCTTTTTAACTTATTCACAAAGAGACTTGGATTCAAAAAGTGAGTTATCTGAATCCTAATATTTATTACATGTCAATGCAAAATTTCTAATGTTTCTAACGAATTAAGATCAGGCACTAAGATGTTTTTCAGGTTTTCTGTGTTGAATTAAATCCTGGATGGCCACAAACCTGGTCTGTTTTCTACAAGGCATTTATGTTTAGTGAACCCTTGAAATTTGCAGGGGGTCAGGTCCTCCAGTCCTGCGAATCCCCTTTTCCACAAAGACAGGTGCATCATTAGTATGCAAATAAGCCACGCCTGTCACCCTGCCCCCCTCAGATGCTGAACTCTGGAGGGCATGTCCTGCCTCTAGCTGCTGTCCTGTCCTGCATGCAGGGTAGGTGATCCATGCTCCCCAACATGAAAATCTACATAACAAAAGAACCAAAACAGAAAAGATGTTACCATTGTAATCACAACTATTTCCCATTGCAGTACAAAAATTAATGTCTAAAGGCAAGCAAAGGTTTGGGATCTTTTTTTCTCTATTTACAGAGTCGCAGAATATTCTGAGTTCGAAGGCACCCACAAGGATCATCAAGTCCAACTTGTAAATGGCACCACTGCCTCCCTGGTGGGAATGGAACCCCTGGTCTCCTGCATGAGAGGCAGGGACACTCACCACTGTACTAAGTGGATTTCAGTGAGGTTATTAAGCCCATACAAGCACCTCAGTGTGGCTCAGCCCAAACACTACTTTGTTGTTATTAGGTGAAATGAAATTAGAAAAGTGAGCTTTGAATCAAAATGAAAATATTAATCAGTGCAAATTAGAGCATTGTTTTCCCCTAAGGCTATTCCACTTGTTTTATTAACTTTTTTTCTAAATATGTCTGTTTTTAAATGGAATGCTGCCTAGACATGGCAAGTTCAAAAATTAAATTTTTCCCACATGGAAAGGAACCTTGGTTCCATTTTCCATGACCATTTCCTCTTGCCTCTCCCCCCTTTTGACATAAACATTGCCATATCCAACCCATACTGCTGGCTTCAGTCCTCTGGCTACACCATAGGCATCTCTCATGCAAACATCTGCATCTCCAAAAGTCTCAACCCAGCAGAAAAGTGTGAAGTAGCTTGGACAAATCACACCCCAGAAGTACTTGTTTCTCCCATTGACTAAAAGGGGCCTCTAAGCAACCAACTTTGATGACTCCCTCCAACATGACAATGTTTCAAGGCAGGTGGGATAAATAGCAACCCTTTAGTCTGTCCTTCCTACAGAATTTTTGTTTCAGCACTGTCTAAGGTTAAGATAATATCTGCCAGCGAAAGGTAGGAGCCTTCCTGGGATGGAAAGAAACCTCTCATCCACTTTACTATACCTTTTGAATCAAGATGTTTTCAGTCAAAAATGGAGGAAAAGGAAGCAACAGTTATTTACTAAAATACATATATAGAATAAAAAAAAATTAAAAGGAACAAACAGTAACACATCAGTAAACAAACCCTACCCCCCCTCTTCACCATATATTTTTCGTCAATGTGGTCACACTGCGGAGGAAACAGGCAGAGAGCTCACCACACACGGTTTTGCTGCTGAGATGGGTGAGAGTCTCTTGTCAGATACAGGAACAGCAAGAGATGAGACAGACAGGCTGGCTCCAAGCAGGACTGGCGGAGACAGGGCTCTCCTCTCTCTCTCTCTCAGTCTGCTGAGCCACCTGAACACGGTATCTGGGCCAGGCAAGGCAAGCAACAGCAGCAGAGGCAATTTGGCCATGGGGCAGCAGTCTCTCCGCTGTCTGTCAGGGCAACAGAGAGAGAGTGGGGAGAAATAGCACCAGCAAGGCAGCACCGGGGCCCTCTCCCAGGGGTTGATCCCGAAAACTAGTGAGCTGGGCTGGTCACCCACGGTTTTTATTGTCCAGCATGAAGGGGGAGTGGGTTTTTATTGCCCAGTGTGAGGGGGGAGAAAAGGCACTCCACCCCCAAACCCTCTTGTCTTCCGCACTCCTCAGTGTTGCCCCTCCTTACCCACACAGCCATCCTGGAGTAGGAAATCTTGTCACCTGACCATCAGGGGACATAAGCTCTCAGGCAGAAAACAATGACGTCTTCCACCTCACCTCTGCCAAGGAATTCTTCTTACAGCTTGGTGGGTTACCTTTCCCCTTCCTCAGTTTTGCCAGCATCTCATGATAGTAACGTGAAAATTTCACTGAAAGGAATCTAACCCATAACAAGCAGAAAGAAGAGTTACTCAGCTGCATTGTAGCACCTTTATGTGATGGCTGCCATGTATAGCCTTTGTCATCTGTGTTATTTCAGATTTATTTCCACTCCAACAAAATAGACCATTTTCATTAAGCTCTAATTATTTCAGTTTTGGCCATGAAGCAAGAATATCCCTTAAGTAGCTCTTTGCTCTTTATCCACATTACTAATAAGAGCTATGCTTATTAACTATGTATTTGGAAGAAATATTCAAGGCTGAGATGTTTAAAGCTGAGTACAATGTTCAAGGCTGTTAGATAGCAAACACTTTCCCAGTTATAAGTACAACAAAATATTCTTTTGTACCCAATTAAAACAACATCTACATGTTTTTCCAAGCAAGGTAACTTCAGAGAGTATCCTAGGAGTAAAGACCAAAAAATACACAGGTCTCACTTCAGCAAGACCTGTCCATCAATTCTAATCTTTCTGTCCTCATATCCCAGCCTCCATATTTTCTGTGTGACATGTACAGTGCAGTTGGACCTGGGAGCGTGAGCAGGAGAGGAAGCAGTATCCAGAGGAAGGTGGAAATGCAGAAGTAAGGCCTGGTGCCAGAGGGAGTGTTGTGGTACAAGAAATATCCTTTTGAGTCCAGTGCTTTGCTTGAAGAAGTAGTAGAGGATACTATTAGGAAAGGCTCTAAACATTTCTGCAGTCCAAGGTCACTGGATTAGGGACAGTGGGAGATTGTTGACCATTCCCATTAATGTCCATTTTGTCCATGAACTCATCTAAGCCCTTACAAACCATCCACCGGCAGCATATTCCAGGGGTTTGCCACAAAACCTGTGAAATTTGCCTCCCTATATTTGTTCCAAGTTGTAGATCAGATTCATCAAACACCATAAATATTTATTTCTCTGCACTGTCTTAAAGGGCATTTACATGCATCATGATTAAGGAAGGTGAGTCAGTGTCCATTTCTTAGAGAGATTTCTTTAGCTTGTGATTGCATATAATATTTTTAATTGTTTCTTTTTGATTACTAGTTATAATAAAAAACCTCAACATTTCCTATGTGTGTACGTATAGGACTACATAGGGAGGGACATTTTCCTTCTTTGCATTTCCACCAGAGCTGAAGACGGTCTTCCACCTGCGTCACAGACATTCAGAAAACCTAAGTGCAGCCATAAGAATCTCTGTGTCCAGTTTTTTTGTATATGACATTTTCATCCAAATTCCCATCTTCCAGTCCACAAATCTTAATTAACTTTTTAGAACTTCTTGTGTAGATTGCTATCACTGACCTCAGGGAGTGCATGGGTGATTGTGATGGTTCACCTAGGGCTGACTTCCAGGTATCACCCAACTGCTCTCTCCCTCTCCTCAGCAGGGCAGGGGAAGATACAAAAACTAAAAATGCTATGTTTGAGATAAGGACAGGGAGATCATGTACCAATTACTACCATATAAAAAAACAGACTCAATTTAAAGAAAAATAGTTCAGTTCACTGCCAATTAAAAAAATACATTAGGAGAGTTAGAAACAAAAGCAAAACTAAAAATGTTTTTCCTCTCTCTCCGCTTCTTCCAGACTCAGCTTCACTCGTTCATTCCCAACCCTGCTGCTTCCTCTTAAAAAAGGACTCTATCAGCAGTCCTAGAAAACACTTGACTGCATTTCAGTTCAGTTTTTTTGCATTTCAAATCCATAAATCTCACATATTCCACGTCAAGACAGTTCTTGACAGTTTCACTCATGCTGAATAGTACTTTCTCTCAGTTACACTAACAGACCTGCTTGAGCAAGCTTTTTGTGAGAGGTGAGAAGAGTGAGAGGAGACCTGCTGGCTTTTAAACTGAGGCTTCAAGTCGGAGAAAAGCAGTAAATACAGATTTGAACTCTCCCACTCTTCTTCCAATCTCTAATGCATACAACTACAGCAGAAAAAAAAATGCAGAGTCCAACAGTTTGAAGACCAAATTCCCATTAACCTCTTAATGGACTGTATCCTGAGGTCTGTCAGTAGCATCACACACACATCTCCATTATCCACCACGAAAGATCAAGCAGAGAATGGGGGAGAGAATTGATTTCCTGTCTGCGGAGTGGCAGCCCCAGCACAAGTCAATGTTATCAGGAGCACTGAAGTGGAGCAGGGCACTTTAGGATAAAGGCTTAATGCTTTATCTGCTCACATAAATATTTTCAGAGAAAAGAAATTGGATTTAAATAACATTCCAACTGTGACACTAACTGACAGGAGTCAAGGAGTGCCCAAGATAAGGCCACGTCCTTTACTCTTTGCAATAAAAAAGGAGAGAAAAGGCCCTATTCAAATTAAGACTGATACATCAGCTTCTTCTGCGAGTTATTTATCACTCCATGAGCCTTGTGTCCAGATCCACACACACATGTGAAGGCAGGAGGCAGATTCACTGGAAGAGTCATGTTTGTACACTATAGCATTTTGTTGAACATCAGCTCTTCCTTCAAAGACATCCATGTAGATATCAGTTCACCAAGATACCCAAGCAAGCCCTTTAGACACTATTCCATGCCGACTTTGTGAAACCATGCTCACCCCCTCTGAGTTTTGACTAGGGGAAGGGCTATTCTTATTTGAGCTTTGCCCCTTTGTCTGCCTCTCTAGCACAATGGTTGTATTTCTCTTCCCACTGCCCACTTCACTTGGATATCTATGTGTGAGACCAGCTCCTGTTGGCAAAATTCCTAGCTGGCTTTACTTGAGATTTTTGTCTTAAACAGAAGGAACAGATCCCCAGTTCTTACCCCTGCATCATCTGGAAAATGTCAAATTGTTGTTCGCTGAGAATTTGCACAAGGGAAGATTTTATTAAGCTGAAATAAGAAAAAGGAAGAACACATCAATTTGTTCCCAAAACTTACAAGGGATATTGGCTGGAAGTTGTGAAATTCTACCAGCTTTGATTTCATAGAACAAGAATGGAAAACTCAAAAAATGCAGCAGGTAGGAATAATTTTAAAAACACAAGGGTAGAGAGGACTCTACTTTGAATATGCTTTTATGAACAAATACCAAGAATGCAGACAGCCAGAGGGAGGATGAATTGCCATACGTAGTGTAGTACACACATAGCAAAATAATTCAGTACAAATAGGAATCCGACTTAGATATGATCGTATCATAAGCTATTTTCAGAAGTTCCCATAGGTTGTCCCCAACAGCTCTCCAGGCATATATTGATTCAGAAGAACATCTAAATACATGCTCTTAGCATGTGTCTGGTCCTGTCAAAAAACATACAAGTAAATTGCTTTAATGCATTGGAATACAATAACTATGTGAAACAAACAGGGAATTCTCATAAGCAGTGAGCACAGCAAATAAACTCTGAAACAACCCAGATAATTTGTAGACTTCTCTTACATTTGAAAGGTAACATTAAAGGAATAAACCTTATCATTGCAAGATAAATGCTCCATTTCTCAGACTATGTCCTGGCCCTGTCAAGTCAACATGAAAAATGGGTGCAGACACAAATCAAAACAGCAGGAGGGACTTGATACAAATTGCAGTTGTATAATATCTCAGCTAAGTACTTTGTGACTCAGAGTTACCACTGTTTCACAACATTAACAAAGGTTCCGCTCAAATATTTTTAAAATAAAAGCATTCATATTTTTTCCTTTTATCAATGGGGAAAAAACCCTAGGTCAAATCAAGGAGATAACATTCCTTTTAAATGTTTGGGTTTTTTCTCTGGAACATGAAAAACATCAAACCCTTCCACAACAAATGTATTAAGGACAGTCCAGCTTTTTATGGTGGCTAGCACCCTAGGTCCGTGAACTTCTAGAGAACTACGCTTGAAATATAAATCTTAAATACTGGTATAAATAATATCAACAGCGTAGATTGGACAGGACCATTATGTGCTGGGTTAGGAATTGGTTGGATGAACGAGCTCAGAGAGTGTTGGTGAATGGTGCCACATCCAGCTGGCAGCCAGTCACTAGTGGAGTCCCACAGTGTTAGGCTTGGCAGTGTTTTATATCTTTATTGATGATATCGACAGGGCAATTGAGTCCACCATTAGCAAGTTCGCAGATGATAACAAGTTCGGGGCAAATGTTGAACTGCAAGAGGGTAGAAGGGCCCTTCAGAGGAACCTTGACAGGCAAGAGAGATGGGCAGTAAATCGTCTACTCTGTTGCTGTTTCAGAGGGAATACTAGACTAGAATGATCGTTGCTGTAAACAGTATGGTGTTTCTTACGTTATCTTACATTATCATTTATAACTATTCATGATTAATTAAACCTAGAAAAAAAGTTTCATGTTGCCAAGATCTCTGTCTTCCAAAGTTTGTCTATGCCCTGACAGGGAAAAGCAGGAGCATGCACACAACATACTGTGATGTCTAAAATTTCAGTAAAAGTTTTGTAAACACTTCAATCCGTGGAATCCTGCTGAATCTCCAGTGTTGATGCAGACCCTTTCAAAATTTCACATATCTGCTGAGCTTTCTGGCATAGATATACCTGTTTCGCTGCGTCATCTTTTACAGACCTCTCGAAACCAATCCACAGACTAACATGTACCTCAGTTTGAAAAAAGGTATCTTGGGAGAATGAGGGCAAGTTGCAGCTGACGAGTAAGACATCAGACATCTGAATATAGATAACTACTTCTGAGACACCAATTCCATTTTTGTCACTGGAGATGCAGCTGGCAGTTCAGTTGCCTAAACACTGGGATTTTCTGCCATTAAAGATGCCTGTATCTGGGCCCATGTGGGCTTGGAGAGTCAACACAAAGTTTATAGGAGATCCATACTTGCTTGGAGCAACAGATGGAGGTCAAACAAAGTCAGGATGCCTGAGAGCACCTCAGACAATACCAAATGCCTAAAACAACTGAGTAGTGCCTCTGGACAATTTAGAGAACAATTTACCTTAGAGGTACTGGCTAGATAATTGAATAATGTCTGGAAGTTTAATGACAGAGTCAAATCAGTTGGTGATTCAGTTGCCCAGGCAGAAGTGTGTGATGCCATTAGAGTTGTTCCAGGCTGTCTGAGACATCCACACAGGGCTGATGAATGTCTATGCGAGGAACCAGTCTCAAACACCAAGGATCCCCAGGACACCCATGATTAGAACCTTTGAAGAAGCAATTGACTCCTTCTTTCAGTCTCCTATAACAAGAGTTGAACACTTCACTTACAAATACACTCCCAAGTCTACATACTTTCATGTTGAGTAGAAACCAGCCCAGAAGTTCCTTTCTTAGTGATGAATGTCCATCCAAAGAAAACTACAACTGTGACCAACAAGTCTTGATAATGACCTCTGATGTTCCTAAATGTAACTCATGCCTCCACAATATATTTTAAATGGGCTGATTACAGAAAATAAAGCACTGCCTCAATCTTACAAAGGCACATTACATTGGCAGCATCAAATGGTAAATAAGATGGGGCACTGGGATTTTGGGAAGGAGATAACACCTATATTGGAGCAGATTTCTCATGCATATGGAAGAATGGATGCATATTTATCAACACTGTCTAATCAGTCTGGCTGATCACACTGAGATAGCATACTACATCTTTGGTTTTGGTTTGTGCTGCCGTTATAGCAGTAAGCTATATAGGCACAGCAGTTCCTATTTCAAGTTAAGAACAATTTAGTCACACCAAATATTTCAGGATAATTTTAGTGCCTAATTCTATCACAGAGGATTAAGCCTAAATCTACGATATAAAATCCAAGGCCCAGCCTCTACTATATGAAGTATCATTTGGAACATGATCAGTGTAGCAGAGGTTTTAACTCTTCACAGCCTTGTCCTTTTCTGATGACTCCATTCACTGTAGCTGCATAGCTGAAGCCTCAGCTGTTCTTATCATTTTTTGCACTTCTCTATTTCCATTAGCTGCTTCTCCACAGAGAAACAACTCAGCCTAACAAAGCAATAGCTTTTACTTTACATCCATTTTCAGCTGTACAAATACTGTCTGAGGGAAATAAAAGAGAGTTTTCTGTCAAAGAGGATGAACATTATACATTATGTTCCAGCATCTTAAAAATAGGTCACAATTTATTATAGTCTCAGTCTCTCCTCTTTCATGGCATTGTTCCATGAGTAGAGAAACAGAGGGAAGATTGACCTTATGAGGCTCCAGATGCAAGAGTGTTTGTAGAAAAGAAGCAGTTGCTTATTATGACTTTCCTGATCTGTCGGAGAAGATCACATGGTCAGAACAAGAGAAGTTTAGCCAGGCAATAAATATAGAGTGAAAAAATACGTTAGCACACTCACCACACACAATGTCACATAAATCAAGTGCAACACTGTTCTCTCTGGCTGAACTGTAGCTGAGTGTGGTGAGTTTAGCTTTCTAGTTATCATGACTGTTTGGATGTCTAAGAGCCTGTTAAGAGCTGAGATGTGAGGTTGACCTCTTTTCTATAGAGATCTCTGCTGAGGGCAGCAAGAGCCATATTTTTACCCAGAGCTGGTTAGAGGGTTGCAAACAAGACACACTTAAATGCTGGTCTCTCATTTGCACATCACACCCTTTTTTCTTGATGGGTTTCTTCCTATATGATAATTCATGTAAGTTGAAAATATTTATGCTTTCTGTAAATGAAAACTCAGCAACAAGACTCCATAAACACTGCTTCTTTCTAGCCTTAGAAGGAAGAGCCAGTGGGATTAAAAAAGTTAAAAATCTTCCCTTGCTGCTGCTTGGCAGTGACTGCAACCACCAGAAACAGTGTACATTCAAATGTCTACTCTGCAATTTTGCAGTATTGTTGTCTGACTTGCCTTCTGATTATGGCTCCAAACAGAATCTTATTTCATTCACAATCACAATTATTTTCTGCTTTGAATTTTCCTTTTTTTCTTCCTCCACTAAACAAGACAGACCTGCTGTTCACTCTTTCTTTGAACACAGAAAAAAATGGTTGTAGCTTCCTTTTTCCTGACCTCTCTACTGTATCTTTATACCCTCTCTGAAAAGCTCTCTTGTGGTGCGTCAACAGACACTTCTTACCTTATGGCAGAAAACATGTTTAAAAACAAAATGAGAACACTCTTTCTATTAGTGTCAATGAGCTACGAGTTCAGTCTCAAAAGTATACCAGCAGTATACGTGGACAAAGGAAAAGTAATGCCCTAGAGCTTCTCTTTGTACTAAGAACATTAACCTTCCCTTCACTGTGGTTAAATCCTACTAAGATACCAACACCATCTGCCACATACGGTTTTGTTTCTGACTTCTCAAAGGGGAAATTTGGTAAAGTCACGAGGAATTAAGTAAGTTCTATCTAATGTTCAATGCAAGTATAATAGCCAAAGAAAAGCAGTAGAACTATGAGTAAGGTTAATCTTTTTTCCTAGGGCAAAGGGAAGTTGGGAGGAAAAGTAGCTCTAGCAATTCATTTTGGCTTTCACCCTACTCTGGAAGCCCTTATTTACCCATAACCTGAATTTCTAGGGGACTACAGAATTGTGCTGTTGAGAACACCAAGATACACTCAGAATAAAATGCATAGGTCCCCATTTCCCATTAAGAACCATGAAGCCTCTGCTTTCAGATATTCAGCATCTCCAACCTGCACCAATGCAATTCCTGTTTGCATTCCCAAAGTATAATCACGTTCTTTATATATATATAAATTATGCTGGGGTGAGTTATTATTGCACAAATGAATGAGGCTTCCAGGAATACATATTATAAAATCATAGCTATATTATAATACATGCATAATACCAGGCTATTTAGTCATAAACCATAATCCTCATTCCAAATCATTATGATCTATAATATAAGCAGACCTTTAAAACCCTGGGAAGCAAAAGACCACAGTGGTTTCCCTGGAGCCAGTCTGTAGTACTACAAAATACAGCTGTTTCATGGAGACAACTTCAGGTCATATATTCACAGTTGCTGAAAAATTTTTTTAAAGAAATCACTGAAAAGATACAGTAAACATCCTTGTTAAAGAATAACTATGTGTTTTTATATAAACATATCACTGCATTAGTCCACCTCATGGAATAACAGGATTTCAGACTCATAAAATCTAAGAGATATCTTGCTGCAATTATTTTGCATGAGTACACAAATTATTATTTCCCTTGCAAGTCAAAAATCTATGTGCCAATTTTGATGTTTGGCAAGATTTCATGGCACAGCTCTATGAACTGTTATAAGTGCTTGCTTATTCCAGGAGATGGGGATAATCATAATTTTGCAAGGCAGAACTGCTCAGCACGTGATCATTGTAAAAGTTATTTTGACAATTTGCATGTCACCTATACTTTAAAAACAGAAATGTGCTGATTAAATCTGATAATTGATCATTCTATCCAGATGTTTGGATCAGTAAATCAAATTCTAAAATTCATAGATTTTTCTCACAGAAGTCACAACAGTGGCTCACAGCTACAATAAAGCATAGAGTAACACACAGCCTTTTAGCTTGAGCACAGCTGTACCTGTGTGTACATAGGTAACCCTGAAGGCTTAAATTCACCTTGACCATTGATACAGCACTAACAGAACACAAAAAGTTTAAGACTTCTTTTTCTCTAGGAAAGTCATCATTGTGACACATCAACTGATTATTTTAAACATGTCATGTACCACTACGCCCTAGCACTTTAAGATTCCTACTTTCTCCTAATAATTTGTCCACATTCCCGATGACTACAGTCCTTATGATTGTGCCAGGAGCATGTTTTGTGGTAAGGCACCCTGGCTAGGGTTTGTTTTGAAAGAATTTATTTCCTCATTTTACAGCCCTAAGCATTATTCTTCATTTTACAAGCAGGGTGGAGATCCCCATGAAGATGAGACTGGCATCTCAGGAGGCTCTCCAAATGAGCAGTGCTGGCAAATAAATAAATCACCCAGGTTTGCTTTACAGATACACAAGTGCACACATGCATGCTCACAGTTCATGCTTCCATCTACGGCTTTCATTGTTCTCCATCATTTCTCAGGGAGTTCAGTATATCTATTCAGTTCCCATCCAGGGTTTTCACCCACTAAATCATTGGAAGTTGTTTTCTCTCAACCTTTGGGAACCTCACAAAAAGTGATTCCTTCCTTTATTTTCTTAAAAAGTTTAGTGGGGCTTTTTACTGTTAACAGCCAAAATCAAGAGCATGCTATAACAAAACAGAAATTAAAAAATGCAGCTTTTAGTGTCATTACAAAATAAAACTCGTCAGTATGCTCATACTTGATATGTTTGTTTAGGTCTATTTCACAGGTGCACAGGTTATTCTG
>WEKX01020899.1:16043-32426 GCA_013390025.1 Pitta sordida | reverse complement strand
CAGAATAACCTGCGAAGCTGTGAACTAGTGCTCCCGGGTAGGTGGAAAAGGGTTTTTTCCTGGTGTGGGTGGCCGTGGGTGTTGGGAAACACTGACACAAACACCAATACACAGCACGGCAGTGCTGAAACAGCACTGGAGTGCCGGGGGATGGTGTGAGGTTACGGGGCCAATTTGCATATTAATGATCTGCCAATCATCCTGGGAGGTGGGCTTTGCCAGAAACAAAATGACTGCGGTACCATGGTATAGGAGACGCGACTGGATATATATGGAGTGGTCCCCCACATATTCGTGGCTAGTGTATCTGCTGATTCTGGTAATTTTGGTTGTATTTTCAGTGAGTTGTGGAACCGCGTACATGTGCAGAATGTCCCAGACCCCGTATTTTGGTGCCAGGAAGCACCAAAGGGCACTTTCTTTGCTTTAATGTGGTGCCACAGTGCAAGCCACACTTGCAGGACTGCCCCTCCAGATCTTATTAGTGGAGGGTGCATGGGTACAGGCGGGAAGGAGTTGAATATTCATGGGGTTGGTATCTTCACGGATTTCATAACTCGCAGGACCTGGCAAGACCCAACCCCTAACAAATTCCAGGGGATCACTGTATATATATGTATGGATGTGAGTGTTTCCTACTCCCTCCTAACCAAGAGGATAGAGAGGGAGAGGAGAAGGGAAGGGACAAAAAAGGGAAGAGATAATAATAAAACGGAGGGAATAAAACAAACTGATGCGGAGAAGGACAGTGGAAAAAACAAAGAATTGTTTCCAAACTCTCCTTTATTCCCAGTAGGTATGTGGAGGAGGTGGATTGGGTGCTGATCGCAGTGCTAGAAAAGCTGCTGCGTGCCTGCTGTGTCTGCTGGCAGGAAACAGCTGTGAGAAAGTGTGACTCTGTATTCTCTGTCAGGAAGGGAGGAAAAGAGGGTGAGCCCACTGCATGCTGGGTTTAAAAGCCTTCCCACCCCCGCTCTGCTTCCGCTTTCCCTCCTCCACCAATCAGCAGCTGAGTAGAGTTGTCACGGTCGGAAACACAGAAGTTTTGTGGTGACTTCTGGCGAAAGATGGAAGAGGTTGTTAGCAACATGACTGCCCCTAGAGGCAGCCATGTGGACTGGATCCAGTGGTGGCACCGGCGTGTGTTCAGAACCACACACTGGGAGTCGTGGGGCTGCTGCACACACACAAAAGACTGATGCCGTGCGCTCTTGGCCCGTGGAATCCCCAGCTGCCAGGCCACTGCCATCATCCCCCGTCCGCAGCTACCGGCAGACCTGCCGCTGCTGCCGTGTCCCAGGGACGGCACAGAGAGCCCGGGTGACGCCTGTGGTGCAGGAATCACGGATGTGGCCAGGGCCGTTGGGGGGGATGACAGACACCGTGTGTGCCTCCGATGATGAAAAAACGAAAGAACATGGCTGCCTGGATTCACCCCGAGGAGAAAATTCGGGAAGGAATTCATGAACAGGTACACATTGGAAAATATTTCAACCACTAACCCATGAAGGAAACTTAGCTTTAATGTAACCAGGGTTAACCCAAGTAAAACTCAACTGAAACTTAAATGAAACTTGACTAGAATCAACTTACCTTAAACTTAGCTTAAAGAAACCAAAATAATGGAACTTATACTCAGCCACTTAAACATGACCCAAACCAAATCAAAGCCATCTGAACTTGATCCTAACAGAAATTATCATAACCAAAGTACCCTCACTGAAACTTTTTAAAGTTTATAAACTTGAAACTTTATAAACACTGAGACTTTATAAAGTGTACACTTTATAAGTGTACAGAATTGTACTAACAGAAATGTAACTTAACCCAAAAGCCGTACAACTATGTGTACCTTAAAGACTAAACCTTTAAATTTCCTATATGTGTCAAGCGATGTCTGCATTCTGTAGACATTCTGCAGTCTGTATAGCACTAAAAGGTGGCAAGCACACATCAAAGTCATAGCTTATACAGATGTCAGATACCAGCAGCTGTGACGTTCATAGATTGGCTGGAAGGACTAGGCAGGTCAAAAGAATGCCATCCTCACTACAAGCTTCTTTAAGAGAGTTCAGCATTGGATCCCTCCGTGTCATAGAATGGCCTGCTAAAAAAAACAGAACACAAACATCCCTTTCTAGATGCTCACAACCCAACTCTGTACAACAATGAATTCCTGTAGTGGCATGAAAGGAAAAAATTCTGAGAACTCATTAATTGACTGGATCCTGATAACCCACTCATTGGCGCTTGTCCATCTGAGCACGACTGACATCGATCTGATAGAAGCCATCAATCACTGTTGCTTTAAAGCAGAGTTAAAGCAGAGCGTGTGCCTGGAAAGTTTACAAAACAAAGCATGGTCTTGAGAACCTGGCAGTTCTGTATGTAAAGACTCTCATATCCTGGTGAGATGACATTCCGCACTGAAGGCAGAACACGTTTGGCGCAGGCTGCTTGCTTGAACGTGTACCTGTCAGCTGTAAGTTGCTGCACTGAGGCAGATACAAAGACTTCAGCCTCAACGCCACAGGATGACTCAGCAAGTTCTGGGAGGTCTGACAGCCGGCAAAACCCATTGATTGCTCTGGATTGATTGCAGTGCCTAGTTGCCTAGCAACCAACGCTGCTGCTGCGCAGAGTTCTCAGTAGCTGTCAGACCATGCTGTATACTGCTTAGTGATTAAAATCATGTTAAAAGTCGTTGTCTAATCATGCGGTAACATAGGATAAAGTTCTGCGACAATTTCTAACACATTCTGAACATGAGAGGACTCCAAACTGTACTCACCAATGGCATGTTGCAGTTCTGTAATGAAAATATATGTCAGGGAGGAGTGGTCGTGTGGTGCAGTTGCTGGAGAGTGTGGTGAGTGCGGTGTGGTGGTGGCGGCAGTGGCAGTGATGGCAGCGGTGAGTGCAGGGCCCCTTGTTGGGGGTGGGGGGGATGGCAGCAGTGCACCACCAGTCTTCAGTGCATCCACTGAACTGGCAGATTGCAGTCGCAGAGCATGCGGTGAAACAGTTCTGCATTTATGGAGCCAGGAGGAGGCCATATTTCTGGTGTAGACGACGTCATTGACCTCCATCACAATTGGAGCGGAGCCAGGAGTTGGAGCTGAGCCAGCCATTTGCGCGGCAAATGGCATCATGCCAATGGCTGTTGGCATGGTTGGAGCCATGCCACCTACTCGTCCCAGAGGCATAGACAAACCGCTTTCCCATGCCGGACCCCTGAACACCAAAACAAATGAAGCCCTAGAGTGCTGATAATGGGGTACATGACCGCTGCCTCTGTGAGTTCAGGAGCCATTTGCGTGAGCATCACAGTGTCTGCACCCTCGTCCCTTTGTAAGTCTAGAGGGTGTGGGATCTGTGGGGTTTGTGGAGTTTGTAGAGTTCGTCAATACCCAGGTGGCTGCCCTGGTGGCAGCGTGTGCCCAGGTGGCAGAGACATGTAAATGTCAGAGTATGTAAATGTGTCAGCAGAGCGCCGTGACTGTAGCAAGCGCTGCGCGGCTGTGGCTGTGCCTTTGCCATAACCTGCATAAAATAGCTGTTAGCAAGGGTGAGTGCACATGCACTGCATCTTTAATCCATCGTACCTGCAGCTGAACAGGAATTCCCTCACCTGGAATAGTTTCTGCTGTGTTCGGGCACCGTTTGTGGTGAAGAATGAGAGTGCACGGACCCGGCGCAATGAGACACTGAATCACTTTGTTGAAAACTTGTCAGATTCTGATACAGCAATGTAAACATGTTTTCCACACTAGTTGTTTTCCACACTATTTTCGACAAACCTGTTTTTCACTCTGCAGGTGGTGTTTTTCTAAGTTCACACAGTGATTATCTGTATTTTTCATACCTCAGCATGGGATAGCAGAGAACAACATCCCTGTGCTGTGTAACTAACTTCCTGGCTGCCTGGCTCTTTAGATCACTTCAAGCCTGTCTTGTCTTCTTTTAATGCTGCGGTGCATTTTAGCCAAATGTGCCTTATTTCTATAAACACATAACCTCAGAACAGTTAGAAAGTTGTAGAATGAGAGACATCTACGTTTTATCTTCTAATACAGTTCAAGAACTGAATGTGTTAAGTATGAAATGACTGTAATACAGTCATTTGCACCTTCTCATTTGTGGCCTCAGTGATATGTGGAGCTTCCCAGCTGATGCATGTGTGGTGCCTCTGCTTTGCTGAGGGGTGGTGCCGGCACTCCCTGTGGGGCAGGACTGGCATGCCTCTGCAGAGTGGGTGGGTGGTGCCTCTTTCTTGCTGGGGACAGCCACAGGTCTCTTCCTTACCACTGTTGTGGAGGTTACAGGGTATTTATAAGTCTCCTGGTGCTGTGAGACAGCGCGGTCTGGTCCCGTAGCCCCTTCCCTGCTCCTGTGTGTCTCTGTGGACTGCCCTATTGGGAGTTAACGTAGTCTAACACATGCTGCTGTGGCATGCCGCTGGGTACATGGGGCCCTACATGGGGATGCATCAGTGCTGGCTGTCCCGGCTTCCCCAATACACGGCCAGGCACTGATACCGAGCGTGACTTTACATAAGTCATGTCCTCCCCTGTCATTCTAAGTCTGTCAGGGGTCCCTGTTGATATGTAGCCCCAGGGAAAGTACTGCTACAGTGCTGTACCATCCTCTACAGGGACTGTGGCCAGAGCTATTGTCTGCTTTCCTCCTCTGCCCCACCCACCAGTGTGTGGTCCCAAGCCTTTGTCCCTTTGTCCCCACCAGAACCTTTCTGGGAACCACCTGCGAATTGTGAGTGAGGAATGCCTGTGTGCATGTGTGTGTGTATGTCTGTGTGCCTGTGTGTTACTGTTTCCATGGCTACAGGTGTGGGAGGTGATAGTGATAGCAGTGGAAGCCAATTGCCAAGCCCAGTGTGTGCCCAAGGGCTGTGCGCGTAGCACACCTGATGATAAACGTAGCCCCAGGGAAAGTGCCCCATGAAAGTGGGTCTGGGCTGGCGACAGTGGCAGTGGGCCAAGCGCTGTGTGCTGGGATGAGGCAGTGGTGGGACGTGTCCACGCAGCCACCGCTGCTGTGCCAGGAGGAGGTTTCTGTTCCCCCATGCCCTCCCCTGCCATGGCAGGGGGAGGCGGTGTTCTGCTGGGTCCCTACAGCCACTGCTGCTGCTCCTGCACTCAGGACCGATGGATATATTGTAGCTGCCACAGTTTAAGGGAAAAAACCTCTAACACCAATACCATCCCCCACCATAAGAGGCCTCAGGGTGTTGCAGTGTTGCAAAGTTAACGTTTCCCAAGTTCCAAGAGCACTGGCAACACAGACGTGTGCCAACTGGAGCCTGGGGACACCTGCTGAGCCTCTTCTTTGCCCTGACCCTGAGGTGAGATTCCCCACCATGGCGGCGGTGCAAGCATGCACAGTGGCAGCAGCCCAAGGGCGGCAAAAGTGGCAGCATGGCGGAAGAGAAGCCCAGGGATTCTCCAGGGGTCTCCGCAATCAGAGAGGGCTCAGAAATGGTTCCCTTTGCTACCTTGTGCTGTGAGAGCCCGTGGGGAGGTGCAGAAAACCCTCTCCAGCGCTCCTGATTGGCTGGAGGTGGAGCGATGAGTGTTTGTGGATTAGATGATTCGTGGGACCCCAGGGAGACCTGTAACCTGTGAGTACGGAGGTATGACTGCACCTGGACAGACCTTGTCTAATTACCAATAGCTTTTATCAAACTGGAATCTGATAGAGACCGTCTTGGTAATGTTCATGTATCTGTACAGCAAGTAACCAATGCCAAGAGGCTGTGCATATGAAGAATTGCTAATGCTGATGTAGCATGCTGACTTTCTGAATGTTGTCATGTAATTAATAAAACCATAATGTGGTGAATTAGTGTTGCAATGAGACTATTGAAGTTTTTAGTGATGCGAAATGACTTGGTTTTGTATCCATCTCACAATACAGTCAGCCCTCGAATATCGCGGCACTGTGGGTCTGGTCGCGAAACCCTCCATCCACGTACATAGGCAACTCATTAATATGCACATTTGCCCCCAGTTGCTCTGCCGCCTCAACTCTGGACCGGCTGTGGAGCATTCTCGGAAGCTCCTCACACAATGTGAGCGGTCAGGGGAGTGAAGGGGGTCTCCTCTGCCCCATGTCTGCCCAGGGAGTCCTCAGAGGGTCCCTGTGCCCATTCCACGTCCGTGGGTGTCCTGGGCTTCTGCTGTGGGCTGAGAAGCTACAGCGGGGCCGTACTTCTGACCCCTCACTGCTGTGTTGCCTCCTTGGCACAGGTGCCCACGAGGCTGTGGCAGGGAACGCAGTTACGAGGGGCTGCCAAGCGACAGCGGAGCTCCTGGTGGCTGGGGCCAGGGCTCTGAGCAGCAGCGCAGGGTTTGGGGATCCAGTCATGGCTGGTAGAGGCAGCTGCCTTTTGAATTGGACTGACAAAGGTCTGCGAGTGACCATGAAAATGAGCTGTGCAATCTGAGCCTGGGGTTCTCTTCCACCCAGAACCTACTCACTGGCCGAATGCTGGGGAGAGAGGGAGGGAGGGGACCTCCAGTGTCTCCAGAACTCCCAGCCAGTGATGCCACAGGCAGGGATGGTGAAGGAAGGCTGCGGGCAGCTCCTTTTAACTTTTCATATATAAAGACTAGCTTTTGTTTTTATAGATGATGCCTGTTTCTCACAGTCCAGCTATCCAGTAATATTAAGGGAAGTGTTTCTACTCAAGCAGCAAAACTTCAGCAAGTTTCACTGCATTTCTCTGAGCTGCAGCCTCTTTTGTAATGCAGGAATGCTTTCCTTCTAATGAAGATCTTCTCATTTAAAGTGCAAGACTGAGTATCTGTAGCAATGAAGTCTAACTTCCAAGAGAGTTAAGACTTCTGCCTTGGTCTGTGACTTCACAACCATTGTTCATTGTTATCATTGTTCAGCTGTGGCAGTGGAGTGAGCATGTCCCACTGCCTGCCGCGGCCAGCCCCACTTTCCTGGGGCACTTCCCTTCCCCACCTGTAGCCATGGAAACACTAACACGTGCCCAGGGAGGCGGGGGTCAGTCTCCAGTTGTGCTTAGAGTAACAGGAGACAGCGTGATTCATGGCCCTCCCATGGGGCTGGGCCAGTCTGGCCCCACAGGGAGCTCTGGCACTGGCCCTCGGCGGAGCAGAGGCACTGTGCATGCATCGGCTGGGTAAACTTGCAAATGGCTGAAGCAAAATTGCAAGAAATTTTCCTCACAAATCTGTGGGGTCGTAGTGCAGAGGTCGCAATGCAGCGGGGATGTACTATATTTGTTTTAATTTTCCTATTTTCTTTGTCCTTATTACATTTTTGTTACATTATCACAGCTGTATTTATGTAGCTCTTTTAAATAGACAAATGATAATTAAGTGGAAATGTAACGTTGTGAGGGACTTTTGTCTTTTTGTTATGTTAGAATAGAAAGAAAAACCCCATAATAGTATCTTTGTAACATTTAAAAATATGCAGTGTAATGGTTTCCTAATTGAATAGAAAACTGTGCCTAGTATGAGACACTGTAGAAGATCAGGTAGTTCGCTGTGTGTAAAGGAAACAAAAAAAGTTCAGATATGATATGAGTCATGAGAGCAGGCCTCGGCCATAAGCTTTACTGCAACTTTTCGTAGACTCAAAAGCCAAGATGCCCAGACTGGAGTGTAGGACACTGAAGGATGTACCAGGAGCTTAAATCTTGGGTGCAGATGTATCTTAAGGAAATACAGTGAACCCCCTCCACTTTGCGGTGTTGCGTTCTGTGGGTACAATCCTTTGCGGATTTTTTTTCCGAGGTAATTCCCATCTGGGCATGCACAGTGTGACCCACAAAGAGCTACTACGTAAATAAGCTTATGAATATGCAATTAGGCTCTGCTCATCGCCCCACCTCCCTCCCCTCCAGAGCGCCTGTGGGGTGTTCTCGGGATTGCTCTGCAGCCTGTGATGCATCAGGAGAGCGCAGGGGGTGTCTTCTGGCTCCTGCCTGCAGTGTTCCCTGCGGCCTCCTGGGTGGCTGCCAGTGCAGGCCCCACCAAGACAGGGCTCTCCCTGCCAGCAGCTACAGGGCCGCAACTCCTGGGGACAGAGCTGTTTTCACTTGGTTGTGTGTCAAACCTCAGGCTGGGCTGACCCCTCAGCTGCCCCGATCCCTCCTGGACCCTACCAACTTTTGACGAGCCTCGTTGGACCCCGCACCTCTGGCTGGGTGAGGAATGCGTGGTGAGGCGGGGGTGGGCGTCCAGGGGGAGCTGTGATCCTGCTCTCTGTCATATCTCAAATCGTTGTGGAGTGTCCCCTGTGCCTCCAGGAGCTAGCCCTGTAGCCCCTCTACAGAGCTTTACCAAGCAGCCATTGGAGATGGTTCCCGCTCCTCCTGGCTGACCAGCGTGGAATCGCCCTTTCCCATGCTGGGACGGCACTGCTCCACCAGTGGCTTGGGCACTGTTCCCCCAATTCCCATTGCATTGTTGCTGTCAGAAGCTTGTGACCCCTGGGCTGGCCATGAGAGCAGGCTAGGTTGGTTTAACCTGAGTGACTTTTTTGTGCCCCAGCCCTAGTGGCGGTGCCAGGGCTGCCAAGCGAAGGGGGTCCCCTGGATGAGGAAGCCAGGTTCTGGTCATGGGGCAGGGTTGGGGTGAAGTGGGGAGCGGCTGTGCCACTGCCTCCGTCCTCCTGTTCCTTTGGAAACAGTGGCTCTGGAACACACACAACCACCCACACCCTCAAGCTGTCAGGAGCTCCTGGTGTGAGAAATCTAGCTGTGCATTCGTCCCCAGCTCAAGCTGAGCTGAGCCAAGTATTTAGATATGGTGCACGGAATCATGTTGCCATGGCAGCAGGGGATGCTACGTGGTGGCACGTGGAGGGATCCAGCGGGGTCCACGTCTAGCCTCTGCCTGGGAGCAGGGCAAGGGTGCCAGCTCTGTGGTTGTGTCCCGGTACCCACTGGTGGCTGGGTCCATGCTTCTACAGGCTGTGCGTGATGGGAGAGGGACTGCTTTTCCCAGGGAAAGGACACGGAGGGGCCAAGGACACCCTGTGGGTGCCACTGCCGCTGGAGTACCCAAATTTTCTTGCCCTGGCCCTGCCAAAGAAGCTGTTGTTATTCTTGCAGCGTACTGCACGTATAGCCAGAAAAGCAGTGCTCATGGTGTTAGCTTGATGCTGCCCATGGGGGCAGCAAGAATCAGGCATCAGGGCCTGGCCTGGTCTAGCCTCAGGGCCACACTGGGGCTGTGCTTTCCCCTACCTGGGCCCCAGCCTTGTCCCGCACCCCACCGCCTCTTACAGCAGCTGCCCATCCTCAGTCCAGCTTGCAAGCAGGCAAATCTTGGTGAACAAGACCAGGCAAATCTTCCTGATACAAAGCATCTGCTCAATTTGGTTCTGCTCAGCCTGGGTCTAGTGGCACTTGAATGCATGGCTGGATTCCCCACCCCAGCCACTGCTGCCCCCTCGCCCCTGCTCCCTCTGTTCCCTGCCATTACCCAGGCTGGGAGTGGCAGGGCCAGGGTGAGAAAGTTTGTAAGTGGCACTGGGGAGCTGGGCTGGCACTGGCAGCAGCAAGTCCCTGGTAGGAGGTGGGCACATACAGGGGGCAGATACAGCCACTACTTGCAGCAGGAGGCGTGGAGAGGGCGGATCTCAGCTGCTACTATGCCGTGGCACAGCACCTTCCATCCTGTGCCGTGCATGTCCCACCTCCCGCCATCTCCCATTAGCTGCCTGGGCACCGCCACACTGTATCATTGGCTGTGGCAGCTGCCACTCTACCTGCACAGGCCGGGCTCGGTGGGGCCATGCTCGGGGCAAGGCTGGCTGAGGAAAGGCTAGGTAAGTGCCTGTTGTCATGGCAATGCTAGTGAGCTGCTGGGCTTGGCGGGGCACAGCGCTGCAGCGTTCGCTTGCAGTGAGCTGTTGCATTTGGCATAAGCCTGCTCCTGCCACCCTCACCAGGGATGGCTGGGGCTGGCTACTTAAGTGCCTGTTGGAATGCAAATGAGCCGGCACTGTGTCAAAGGCAGCCCCTCTTGATGCACTTGCAGTGCTGGCGCCCGTCCCAGCTCGGTAACCCTACCTAACCCAGCTTTGAGTGTACCAGGCCAGGGTCCCGCGCTCTGCCAGGGGCCTGGTGTGCTGCAACTGGCTGCCATGTTGTGGTGGTTTGACCCTGGCTGGATGACAGAGACTCATCCACAGCCATTCTCTCACTCATTCCTCCCCCTCCCTCCCATACAAACAAGGAGAGAGAGGAAAAGGAAAAAATACTGAAGGGTTTTTGCTACGAATGTTAGAAATTTTTTACTGTCACAGGCAAAACAAACTACAGAGTGGGAATGTAAAGGATTTATTTTTAACAGGATCAGAGCTTAACGTGAGAAGTGTCATTTTAAAGGCAACCTTCTCCCTTGTTCTTCTGTCTCTTACAACATATACCACATTCCCCCTTTCCTCCAGGAAGCAGCGGGGGGACAAGAATAGGGGAAAACCAGGCAGTTGGTGTTTCTCTGCCACTGCTCAGGGGAGGAGGCCATTCCCTTGCTTTCTATGGGGTCCCTCCCACAGGAGAAAGTCTTTCATGACCCTCCCCAGTGTGAGTTCAATCCGAGGGGCAACAGCTCTTCCGTACTCTGCTGCCCTGGGGTGACTTCACAGGGTGCAGTTCTTTGAGCACTGGCTGCTCCACCACAGTCCCATCCCAAAGCACACAGATCCTATCAGGTAGAGTTCTTCTCCAGCGTGGACTCTCCTCTCCACGGGCTACACGTGTCTCCTGGGACTGCTCCAGTGTGGGATCCAACAGGCTGCAGCCTCCCTCCAGCATCCACCTGCTCCAGTGTGGGCTCCCTCTCCAGAGGCTACAGGTGGATCTCCTGCATCCCTGTGTTCTCTCCATTCCATGGGCTGCAGGGGGACAGCCTGCTTCACCGTGGTCCTCACCACAGGCTGCAGGGACACACCTTGAACACCTCCTCCCCCTCCTTTGGCCCTGTCCTTGGTGCCTGCATTTGCTGTTACAACTTCTCACGGCTCTTCTCTGGCAGCCATCTTCTTCCTTCTGTAAGTTTTTTTTCTTCCCTACTTAAATATGTTATCACAGAGGTGTCTCTACCTCTCCTGATTGCCCTGGCCTTGGCTGGCAGTGGGTCCAACCAGGAGCTGGCTGGCATTAGCTCTGCCAGCTATGAGGGAGGCTCGCAGCAACTTCTCAAAGAAAAGTCTCCCCCATAGGCCCCCCTGCTACCAGAAAAAACCAGCCACAGTAAACCCAAGACACATGTGACTGTATCCCTGCACTGCTTGCAGTGCTGGTGCTGGCCCTGGCTTAGTCGTACTGGTGCTGTGCGCTGCCGCTGCATCCTGGGGCCGGTCGTGGGGGTCTTGCTGCAGGACGCCCCTTCCGCCTGGCGTAGGGAAGCTTGAGCTCCTGCTGCTTGTACGGGGTTAGGGAATGGATGGCTGAATTCCTCCTCCCCAAGCCCTGAGTGTCCAGAGCCCTGCACCCCTGAGGTTTAAACACAGTTCGTCTTGTTTTGCCGATTTCCCCATTGGCTGCTGTCTTGAGGCAGGCAGATCAGCAGATCTGCCTGATATCTAATGTGCAAATGGGTTGTGAGCTCCCTGCGTTCTGCCTGGAGGGACTCATAGCCCTGTGGTGGCTCCTCAGCCTGCCGCAGCTGCCACGATGTCGATGTTGTTAGTGGAAGCCTAGGACCCCCTGTGTTAGTGGCATGGCCACAGAGACCCTCCCCTCCGGATTCCAGGGACTCCCTGGGCAGGGACAGGGCAGAGAAGACCCCCTTCTCTCTCCTGATGCATCACAGGCCACAGAGCAGTCCCGGGAATGCCCCGCAGCTGCTCCAGAGCTGACGAGGTGGGGCAACGGGTGGTAATTGAATATTCATGAGCTTGTTACCGTTGTGGATTATGGGGTTTGCGCAGGGGAAGGAGACTCGCAGCTCCACAAAAGTTGAGGGACGAGTATAGGTAGTTTTGGAAGAGGAAAAATTACTTAAAGGTCATGATTTGAGGGTATGTGAGGAGGTGTATATCACTTAATACTGTAAAAACCTTGAAATAGACTTATAATTGTGAATTTTCTGGCTTGATGTGGATAGAGTTGTTGCTGTGAATTTTTTTCTTCAGTGCTAAATACATGCAAAACTCTGGGATCAGCTGTGGTGTTTGTTGGTGAATTCAACTCCTCAGTATGGAATTACTACCACTTGTTTCTACCGCTTGTTTCTGATCTTGGTCTGGCAGCTAATGAAAATTGAGAGAAAAAAACCCAAGAGGTCTGTGGGTAGAATTCTGAGGGAGAAATCTCTTCAGGTAAGACCACGTGCTTGTGTCACTTGTTATTCTAACTTGCTTATCTCTTGATGCTACCATTTTCACCAGAACAGCTATGTTATTAATTGTAGCTGTGGTTAATAGAAACTGCTTTTGGTATCAGTATTAAGGCCTCCACATTGTTGAATTAGCTACCAGCCTCCGCAGCCAAGGCTTCTGTGCTGTCAAGCTTCTTTGTCTTCAGAAGTAAGCTATGTAATATGTGCAATACTTGTTGTCCGTATCTGTGGGATTTTTTGTTTCATGTGTTTTTGTAGTTTTTGGTTTGTGGCCCCCCCCCCAATCTTCCCTTTAGAGATGTCTGTTTTCCACAAGGGTGCTTCTGGGATTACTCACCTGTTAAATGAAATACATCTCTGACTTTCTGCTTCCTTGCCAATTATCTGTAAGCCATCTAGCTTACCATACATGAGAATTATTTAGGATTGCTCTATTTTTCTTTCAACTGTCTGTACTAATGTAGTTTTATTATGTCAACTTGTAATTGCAACTGACCTGTTCCTCTGTAAAGGACATTCACCTTTCTGGAGTATCCTAGATCCACTGCATGCACTTTGCTGGTAGTAACTTCAGTTACTCTGCCTTTAAAATGATTCTTCTCACACAGAANTTTTAAACTGGGGAGCCCAGAACTGCACGCAGTATTCAAGATGGGGTCTGACCAGCGCTGTGTACAGGGGGAGGACAACCTCCCTGGACCGACTGACCACACTGTTCTGGATGCAGGCCAGGATGCCATTGGCCTCATTAAACTCTGATCTTGTTAGTTAATAAATAAATCCTTTATATTCTCCACGTGTAGTTTGCCTTGCTTTGCCTGTGATGAGGTTTTTTTTTTCCAGTTTTTTATCTGGGAGAGGTTGTGTGTGAGTCTCTGTCATCCAGCCAGGGTCAAACCACGGCACCTTATTAGACAGTCTTGTATAGAGCAGTCCATCAGATGTCACTGGCAGAGGGTTTCTGTTTTTATCAGCTGAAATGCAATATGGGAGGGCATGAGGTAATGATGTAATGAAAAATCTGTATGGATGCAGTCTAATGCCTCTGCATATTTCAAATGCTCTATATCGAACTTTTCCATAGTGAAATAACCAGTTTCTTTTTACCCTCATGTTTATTCTATTCTCTAAATCCAGGTTTGATTTTTTTTTTCATTCATTGTCCCAGCAGTTTTTTAATCTCTTGCTGATCTTAGCTAAACCTTTAGTCTAGCTCTCTTCACATGTCTAATGATGATTAACTTTCATCCCTACTTGAGGCAGTATTGCATCAAGTCTATCCATTTGATTATTTTGTGCTAGTAAAATGACCTGTCAATGTATTCTGATTCAAAATGTTGTACTGGTGTGTCAGCATGGCTATTACCATTGAAGGCACAGCTTACATAAACGCTTAATAGCCTGAAGACTTTCCTGTGTCATAGGAGTAATCACATCAGTTTGGGTATACATTTCTGCTTCTAAAATGATATCTGTGCTGTTACTGGGATTTGTCCAAGTATAAACTGTTTGTCTCAGCTCTTAACTGCTTCTGAAATGCATTCTGAAGGGAAGATGGGAAAGAAAACAATACTAATAAGAAAAGAATTCCAAGGTTCTTAGTTTGGTAAAGGATCTCACATTAGGTAGGTTACTAACCTTAATACAAGACAAGGTAGGGCCTCTGGAGATTAGGAAACAATCATGGATTATTTCCACTGGATGTTTTTGATTTTTGGACGTGGCTCTGTCTACATGGTGTCATGCAGAGAGTGGAAGCATTTTTGTGAAGGAGCTGTAAAACCTACCTTTATAAAAACTACTTTTTGAAAATCCGAGTCTTGAGGTATTGAGAAATATTTACCAAGTTGAGTAGAATTCTGTTTTCGTTTCAAGAGCCCCGTGGATATCTTTTCAGAAACAGGAGCAAGTGTGTCTTACATTTGTAAAATATTTTTACTTGTATTTTATTGAAGATTCTTGGAACCAATATACAATTCTTGTGAAAGTGAGCAATACAGTAGGAAAGCCAGAGCCTCATGAATTTTTATCCTCTGCCTCATGTGATTTGGAGCAGGCTCTTTACTCGTATCTTCAGACACGTACCTGAAATAGTAGACAGTAGAGTTCATACTTGCTACAACGAGGACCTGCCCAAATTGGAAAGTTTATGGAAAGACTGAGACCGAGTATTTAAAGTATCTTTGGGAAGAAACTAAAAGTAGATCTTCTGTCTTCTGGTATTCAGCAGGTAGAGGATTTTGAACCAGTATCATATCCTGGAGGAGTCTTTTGTTGTGTTGTGTGGGATGAGGACAATATTGTGTAAATACATTTTATTTTATTTTCTTCCTGAGTTCAGTAACAGTGTTCGTGTTCCATATTATTTAAATGTTGCTTTTCTCAGTACATCCTTAAAAAACTCAAGAAAGCACAAAGCCTAAAAGGGAAACTATTCAGGTTAGTTCAATCTCTTTGACCAGACAGCATTGCATTTTAAAACTAGCTAAAAAAATCCTTAGAAACAAATCCAAGATTTACTCCAGTTTTACCTGGCTGGTAAAATTACACGAACAGCTTTGTATTTTGAGACTGCTTCCTGCAGTCCTAAAAAGTCCTACTTTGATTTTTGGGTGTCTGTGTTAGTTGTAAATGCTGTCATTGAATTCTAGCAGAAGACAGTGTTGTGTAGAAGTGTTCCTGTTTATCATTGAAGTGTAAGTGCTTTATGGCACTAATGGCAGAATTTTTGAGGTTTATTTTCTGGTGTGTTTTGTTTTTTTGACATATTTTTAGTGTTAGTTATTATCCGTGTTTTCTCTTCCTAAGATGTTTTGTGATCTGCTTAAACTGTCCTTGTTTCTTGTCTTTATAGAACTTCAGGAATATTTGTCAGGTTAATGAGAATGCTAATTCTTGTGGTTGCCCTAGAGTTTCTAGAAATTCTCAGATGATTTCCTGATCTTCAGCCCTCTTCATGGCAAGTGAAATTAACTCGTGAAAATTCAGATGCCATATATGGTAGAATTTTCCATGAAAAATAACTCTGAAATCTTCTTACTCTTTTAAAGCAAACAGAGGAAATGCTGTTATTTCAGGTGGTTAAAACAATGCAAAGCTGTTTCGTTGAAAGTATGTATTTAGGCGGTCAAGAAGTAAGGGATAAATGGAATTGCCTTCCAGAATGGCTGCTCATCTTAACACCTTAATTTCATAGTACAGTGAGCCCCAGGTTTTGCGGGTGCATGGGTCTAGGTTGGTGCTGTGAAGTCCGCAATTTGTAAAGATAGTGAACTCATGAATATGCAATTAAGCCCCAACTGTTGCCCTCCCCCCTTCAGCTGCAGAGCTCTGGAAGGCGTTCCTTGGACCCTGCGCCCTGAGCCGTCTCAGGAAAGCAAAGAAAGTGCCTTTTGCCCCTTTCCAACTGTGAAATCCTGGCTTTTGCCTTGATGCCCCTTTCCTGAGCACAGAAACCCCAGGGGAGCTGGCGCTTCTGGAAGCCCTGGAGCTGGTGACTACCCCCTAGCAGAGTTGAGTGGGGTGGAGCCTCCTGCCGCTGTTTATTCCCTGCTGTTTCTGTGCTGGGGCTTATCAGTTGTTTGGTGGTGGTGTCACAGAATCACAGAATCAGTAAGGTTGGAAAAGACCATAGAGGTCATCAAGTCCAACCTATCACCTATTACCTAACCTAGCCAAACCTGTTACCTAACCTGTTGCCATCCTGCTACCAGCACACCATCCTACCTATAACACACTACCCTAATATCTAGGTCATGCCACCAAGTACATCATCCAACCTTTTCTTAAACACCTCTAGGGACGGTGACTCCACCACCTCCTTGGGCAGCCCATTCCACTGAGAGATCACCCTCTCTGTGAAAAAGTTCCTTCTAATGTCAAGTCTAAATCTCCCCTGACGCAGTTTAAGACTGTGTCCTCTTGTTCTATCACTTGTAGCCAGAGAGAAGAGACTGACACCCAGCTGGCTACAACTTCCTTTCAGGTACTTGTAGAGAGCGATAAGGTCTCCCCTCAGCCTCCTCTTCTCCAG
>WEKX01020899.1:0-11542 GCA_013390025.1 Pitta sordida | reverse complement strand
AGGATATGGAAAATAATCAAACACTCTTATTATCAAGTGTTACAAAGCAATATGAAGTTTCAGAGTGAAAAACTAGAATCAAAGATATTAGCAGATACAATAGTTGTACTTGTTAGTTCATGAGGCTGTTCCACCTTTTTAGAGATGTACTTATAATGCTTGATAGGTTCAGTGAGGAATATGTTATTATGGAACTTTAAAAATGTACTCTAGTGCACATTTTAGAGCATCATTTTTCAGCTATATTTATTTTTGGCTACTTTTTGTGAGAGTTCAGGAAAAATGAAACTGAGTATCTATTACTACTACCTCCCAGAAATCCCATTTTCTACTTTCTTATAGATATTTGCAGGATTGATTGCAGGAGACTTACATATAACTTTTGATGCCTTCCAACTCATAGAAAAAAAAAAAGAAAAAAAAAAGAATTAGATCAATGGTAGTAGTTGGTCTTGAAAGAAAAGCCCTATTTTTATGTTGTGTGTTCTAAATTAGGACTCCAAGCGTTGCTGTCAAACTGATTCATTTTGTTGCTAAATATTTTGAGTCATTAGGTATTAGTTATGTTGTCTTTTACTGTTCCTTTTGGCATGTAACAGCATTGTCAGTATATAATTTTTGGGGTCTGGGTAGGGGCATTTGGGGGATTACAGAAGCAAAAGTAAGTTAAAGTGCCCATTCTCTTGACAAGCTACTTTGTGTGCATACTGTATACTGGAATCACCCCAAGTTAAAGTGGGTGCGCTATCTTTGCGGATTTCACAACTCACGGGAGGTGGACCAGACCCAAAGAGCCCACGAGTAACAGGGGCCCACTGTATTTGCCAAAGGTTAGAGAATCTGGCAGATGTATAAATAGAAGCAGAAGATAGCTTGTAGTCAGATGTTATGAATGGATCCTCCTTGGCAAGTTAAGATTGTCTTCCTTACAAAATTAATCTCTTGAACAAGTCAGTCTGACAGTATTGTATTATTTATTGCACTCAGTAGGTTTTAGATCTTTCTATTCCAAACTGAAAAAAAAATCCATAGGACTACCTTTTCTCCGTACTAGAGTTTCAGTTCAGTTATAATTACATATTTTCATCTGTTACTTCACATGTGTGATCTCCATCTCAGTGGTGCTTGCATACTTCCCAGTTGATTAAAAACCAGAAATAGCTGTGGGAGAAATAGTATAAATAGTTTGGCTATCTTAAATTTTAGTACGTATGCCAAGGAATATTACAGATGTGTAAAGTCAGTTTTAAGAAATAGTTAAATTGGTGAACATTATCTGTATTTAGGTGTGGGATTTCTATTTAGTATAGACACAAGTAAGGGGGTGGAGTGGGACCAAGTTGTGAGCTAGACTTTGAAATATATACTGTTATACCCCTGCATTTGCAAGGAAAGGGTCATGCCAGGGGTCTTGCAGAACATCAAACTCAGAAAGACGTGCAGGTCATTAATATGCATGCAGGCCACACCCATTGCTCCACCCCGCACCACTCCAGAGCACTAAGGACACTTTTCTGCTCCTTCCTATGGTCTCTCTCAGCACAGGAGAGCAAAGGGAACCGTTTCTGAGCCCTCTTTGGCTCGGCAGACCCCCCCGAGAATTCCTCAGCTTCTCTTTGGCAATGCTGCCTCTTCTGCAGCTGCTGCTGGCCACCATGTGTGCTTGCAGCCCAAACCCCGCGCTGCTGCTCCCCACCACGGCCCCGGGGCTCGTGCCCACCACTTCCTGGCTCCGTGCTGCGCCCCAGCCCTGGTGCTCGTGCCCCAGTCCTGCACTGTGCCCTGGCGTGTGCGCATGGCGTGGGGGGGTTCAGCTGCAGCAGCGGAGTGAGCATGTCCTGCTGGCCACCGCGGCCAGTCCTACATTCCTGGGGCACTTCCCTTCCCCGCCTGTAGCCATGGAAACAGTAACATGCGCCCAGGGCGGGGTCAGTCCCCAGCTGTGCTTAGAGTATCGGGACGGCGTGACTCATAGCCCTCCCCGCAGGGCCAGGCCAGTCTCGCCCCACAGGGAGTACCAGCACTTCCCCTTGGTGGAGCAGAGGCACTGTGCATGTGTCAGCCAGGTAAACTCACAAGTGGCTGAAGCAAAATTGCAAGAAGTATTCCTTGCAAATGCGTGTGGTTACAATGCAGTGTGGATATACTGCACCAAGAAGTGAAGGGGGAGGGGAGTGTTTGGTCACACTGGTGTTGGAAGGTATTTCAGCCACATTCAGATAAGATTTGTGTCATCAAAACAGACAGTCGTGTTTTTTGTTTTTGTGGTTTTTTAGTTTTTGTTCCTCGCTCCCCCTCACTCTCACCCCCCTTCCTGAGAACTGTTTTATTCACAGAATTGTTTAGTTTGGAAAAGACTTCTAGGATCATGAAGTCCAACCTTTGACTGATCACCTCCTTGTCAATGAGTGCCAGATTGCCACATCGTGTTGTTTCTGGAACATCGCCAGGGATGGTGACTCTACCACCTCCCTGGGGAGCCCATTCCAATCGTTATGAAACCTTTCTATGAAGAAATTCTGGTGTCCAACCTGAACCTTCCCTGATGCAGTTTGAGGCTGTGTTCTGTCACTTGTTGCCTGGGAGAAGAGGCCAACCTCCACCTAGCTGCAACCTCCTTTCACGTACTTGTAGAGAGCGATAAAGTCTCCCCTGAGCCTCCTTTTCTCCTGGCTAAACAACCCCAGCTCTCTCAGCCGCCCCTCACAGGACTTACTCTCTAGACCGTTCCCCAGCTCTGGATTTGCTCCAGCATCTTTCATGGACTGCTGGGCCAGAACTGGACACAGGATTTGAGGTGCAGCCTCACCAGTGCTGAATACAGAGAGAAAAATCACTGCTGTAGTCCTGCTGGCCACACTATTTTTGATCCCGCCCAGAATGCCGTTGGCTTTCTTGTCTACCAGGGCGCACTGCTGGCTTGTATTCAGCTGCTGTTCATGAGCACCCGCAGGGCCTTTTCTTCTGGGCAACTTTTCAACCAGTCTTCCCCCAACCTGTAGTGCTGCCTGTTGTTGTGTCTCAAGGGCAGGACCCAAGACTTGGTCTTGTTGAACCTCATGCAGTTGGTCTTGGCCCACAGATCCAGCCAGTCCAGATCCCTTTGCAGAGCCTTCCTGCCCTCCAGCAGATGAACACTCCCACCTAACTTAATGTCCATGAGCTTACTGAGGGTACACTTGATGCCCTTGTCCAGGTCATGAATAAATTTATTAAACAGGACTAGCCCCAGTACTGAGTCTTGGGCTGACTCCACTAGTGACTGCCTGTCAACTAGATATGGCACTGTTGTCCCTAAAAATATTTTCAGCTGGTGTGCAGTAAGCCAATCTTACACACAGAGACGAATTATTTATTTCATATTTGCACGAAGATGGGTGCTGGGTGGTAAATCTGCATACCAATTCTCAAAACTTTATACTATGTATTTTAGAAAACAAAGAAATCACGGTTCATGTGCTACTATGTGGATCCCCGCAGCACTGTGACCTCTCCATTAGGACCCTGCCCATTTGCGAGGCAAATTTCTCATAATTTTGCTTCAGCTGTCTGTGACGTTCCCGGATTGAGGCATGCGCAGTGCCTCTGCTCTGCCGAGGGGTGGTGCCGCGGTGCCTGTGGGGTGGGACTCACCCCGCCCTGCGGGGAGGGGGCTTGCAATGGAAGTGCCGTGGACCCGTCCCTGACCTGGGAAACTGCCCCACAAAAGTGAGGCAAGCGAGGTCAGGCAAGTGCTGTGTGCTGGGAAGGGGTGTCCTGGTGCCGCGCGGCCACGGGGCCAGTACACCACGCTGGGTCTGCCGGCACGGACTGCCAGCGCGGGGCAACTGTGGGGCCAGTACACCATGCCAGGGCTGCCGGCATGGGCTGTCAGCGCGGTGCAGCCATGGGGCTGGGGCACCCGGGTGCAAGCGCCGGGGCCAAGGTGGGGGAAGCGGCGTGAGGTTTGGGCTGTGGGCTTGCGGTCATGGCAGCCCGGAGGGGCCCGCGGATTCTCAGGGGGAGAGGTCTCCCGAGTCAGAGGGGGCTCAGGAACGGTTCCCTTTGCTCTGGGAGAGGCAGAAAATCATCCGCAGTGCTCCGGAGTGCCGAGGGGTGGAGCAATGGGCGTGGCCTGCATGCATATGAATGACCTGCACTTCTTTGCAAGTTTAGCTTTTCGTGAAGCCTGTGGCCTGACCCATTCCTTGCAATGAGGGGGTATAACTGTAGTAACCTAATTCTCAATTAGTTCATATTCTCCCTCTTCTGATGATAGTTCCAAAATTTTCACTTGCAGGCCAATTTGTGATGATATCTGAGATCCCAGAGTGATTAGGATTTCCCATCCAAGCTCACTGTGTGGTCAGAGCGATACACTTACTCCACATGGCCTGATGTGTGGAAGGAACTTTTCCTTCCAACATCCAACCCAGCAGTGGCAGTTGAGGTGCCCGGAGGAGCNGTGCTGGGAAGGGGTGTCCTGGTGCCGCGCGGCCACGGGGCCAGTACACCACGCTGGGTCTGCCGGCACGGACTGCCAGCGCGGGGCAACTGTGGGGCCAGTACACCATGCCAGGGCTGCCGGCATGGGCTGTCAGCGCGGTGCAGCCATGGGGCTGGGGCACCCGGGTGCAAGCGCCGGGGCCAAGGTGGGGGAAGCGGCGTGAGGTTTGGGCTGTGGGCTTGCGGTCATGGCAGCCCGGAGGGGCCCGCGGATTCTCAGGGGGAGAGGTCTCCCGAGTCAGAGGGGGCTCAGGAACGGTTCCCTTTGCTCTGGGAGAGGCAGAAAATCATCCGCAGTGCTCCGGAGTGCCGAGGGGTGGAGCAATGGGCGTGGCCTGCATGCATATGAATGACCTGCACTTCTTTGCAAGTTTAGCTTTTCGTGAAGCCTGTGGCCTGACCCATTCCTTGCAATGAGGGGGTATAACTGTAGTAACCTAATTCTCAATTAGTTCATATTCTCCCTCTTCTGATGATAGTTCCAAAATTTTCACTTGCAGGCCAATTTGTGATGATATCTGAGATCCCAGAGTGATTAGGATTTCCCATCCAAGCTCACTGTGTGGTCAGAGCGATACACTTACTCCACATGGCCTGATGTGTGGAAGGAACTTTTCCTTCCAACATCCAACCCAGCAGTGGCAGTTGAGGTGCCCGGAGGAGCTGCTTCAGTGCCAATCCCTTCTGAAGCAGCTCGAAGCCCTTCATAAACTGCTAAAATCTCTTCTTCTTCAGTTGGGGTGTAACTGGCTTCAGATCCTTTGTGTCCCTGACTCCAGAATCCCAGAGATTGTCCTCATTTGAATTAATTATTCTTCTCTGTCGAAAAGTAGAGAGGGCTGACAATCTGACTGTACTCTGGGATATGTATTCTTCAAAAATCCACAGTACCTAGAAAAGTCTGTGCTATTTTGTTAATCACATGCACTGGGAACTTGCCACTTAACTCCTAGGAACTGAATTTCCTTGACAGGTCCCTTGACTTTGTTTAATGACAAAACCAGCTTTTAGGAGAATCTGGATTACAGTCAACCCTCTCTACTTCGCAATTCCCCTTTTGCGGTTTCACTTCTTTGTGGCATGATTTTTCCGTGTCTGAGGAGGCCTGTTTCACAAGGCACCTGCTTGAACTGACACGAATATTCAAAGTAGACAGTCATTAGTATGCAAACTTTCCCCGCCCACCAGATGGACCACCAATAGACCGCTGTGCCAGCCATGCCATCTTGAATTCATGGCTCGGAGCACAAGGGCATGGCTGTGCTTACTCCCCTCACACCAGACTTGCAGCTTGGAGTGCATGGGCGTGGCTGTACCTGCCCAGCCTGCACTAGACTCACGGCTTGGAGCACATGGGCGTGGCTGCGCTCTCCTGCACTGCAGTGCCACCCTGAAAGACAGTGGGGCTGGTGGGACAGTGCCCCTCTCCCATCAAGAGAGTTTGGTGCCCCATCCCAGACCCAGCTGCTGGGGCAGGAACTCATCCCTGATGCTGCCCCCAGTGAATTTAAACAAAAATGTAAACAAACATCAGTGTCTGGAGAAGCACTGGGTCAGAGATGCTGCTGGAGCAGAATAATGGTTGAGTAGCACCTGTGACAGGTCTTACAATCCTAAATTTGAGCCAATAGTGATAGTCTTGCACTGCTGAAAGCCAAATCAGCTACCAAAATTCCAGAGCTGCATGATCTTCTACGTGTTGTTTATAGTAGCCACTACCAGCACCACTCATCCTGGGGGCAGCAGGGCAAGGGATGGATACTGCACGTGTTTCTTTTCATGGCGAGGACTCCTGCTCCTGCTGGCTGCAGCACAGGGCTTGCTCCCCCTCAGTCCCGGTGGCGGGATGGCTGGGCTGGTGTCCTGGGGGTGGCCCCGGCATTGCATTGTTTCCATGGCAGTGGGTGGGTGCCAGGGGCTTCTTGGGGACTGTCGCAGCTCATCCCTTCCCCACTCACAAACGAAATGAGGCAAGGTGACTGTTCACAAGCACAGTGCTGGCTTCATACTGGAAAGTTAGGCTTGAATTCCCTGCTGGCTGTTGAGCCAGGCATTATACATTTTAGGTGGGACCCTCAGAGCACCTGCTTGGCCACTGACTGTGTCAGTGCCATTTCCATGTAATGGGCTGGCCAAGCATGGCCAGCCACTTGCCCTCTTCTGCCCGAGCAGAGGAGGCTGGCTAGCGGGGTGTTTGGGGGGACTGACCTCAACGCGAACTGTGTTTAACATGCGGTCGTGGGGTCCCGAAGGCGTGTGGGTCCTCCCCTATCCCCTCCTGTGATGATTTATACAGTTACATAAGATTTACACACATTCAGGGTAGACATGATGTCCGAGACTGGACACCAGTTCTACCCCAAGTATGGTGAGACCAAGTCAACCCACTCAGAGGGACACCGGGACAGTGGCGTGGGCGGCTCCCTGCAGCCGCGTGCCTGGCTGAGCGGAAGCGGGGTTTTTCCTGGTGCAGGGTGGCCACAGGTTCTGAGAAGCACCGACACAAGCACTGACACACAGCAAAGTGGTGCTGAAACAGCACCGGAGTGCGCTGGAGCTGAGGGGGGCAGTGTGATGGGGCAGTGCAAATTTGCGTATTAATGAGCTGCCTATCAACACGGGTGGAGGGCTTTGCAGAGCGGGAGGCGACCAGACCCACAGTACTGCGATAGAAGAGAGTAGACTGTATCTCCCCCCCCATTTCAATAACCTCTTCTGCCGTGTTCCCCGATACAGTGATGTCATCAATATATTCTTAGCATTCTGGAGCCTTACCTTTTTCCCATGCAGTCCGGATCAGTCCATGGCAAATGATAGGGATGTGTTTTCACTGCTGAGGCAGGCAATCAGTTCCAGGTATACTGCACACCCCTCTGGATGAAAGCATACTTTAGCTTGCACTCTACTGCCAAAGGAATCAACAAGAATGGATAAACAGAATTGATGGTGGCACCACTCTGCTACCTTGGACTACAGTTCATACTGAAGTTCTAGCATATCTGGCACAGTGGCGCTTGGAGGTGGTGTGACTGCTTTCAGGCCATGGTAGTCTGCCGTCAGTCTCCACTCTGCACTGGACTTAGGCATGGGACATATAAGGCTGTTGAAAGGTGAGTGAGTCTTGCTGACTACCCCTTGACTCTCCAGTTCATGAATCATCTGATGGATGAGAATCACAGAGCCTTGTTTGATGTGACTTATACTGTTTAATGTCCTTATTGATGATATGGATGGGGGAATTGAGTCCACTATTAGCAAGTTCGCAGATTGGGGTTCGCAGATTGCCCCGAGGTGGGGGGCAAATGTTGAACTGCCAGAGAGTAGAAGAGCCCTTCAGGGGGACCTTCACAGGCTAGAGAGATGGGCAGATTTTAATAGTAGGAGATTTGACAAGTCCAAGTGCTGAGTTCTTCGCTTTGGACATAACAACCCCATGCACTGATACCGGCTGGGGGATTAGTGGCTGGAGATTGGTCAGATGGAGAGGGATTTGGGAGTAATGGCTGGCAGAAAACTTAATATAAGCCAAACTGCAAACCCACTGCAAGCATGAGCGGTGGCAGCAGCCCAGCGGCAGCCGAGGAAGCAGCACCATGGTAGAAGAGGCAGTCAGCATTGAAGCATGCCAGCAGGCCAGCAGTGGAAGCTCTGCCAGTGCTGGCGGGCCAGCAGAGCTCTACACCACCGATCACAGCCACTGCTGCACTGTTCCATGTGTGTCCCGCTGGAGGGAACACGCTGGGGAGGGTCGAAAAGTACATACAGCCCCTTGGTGCCTCCTTCACCTGCTGCAGATCCCACAGCAGTGGCAGCCGAACCTGGGGAGTTGCTGTGGCAGTGCCGTTGGCTGAAGGACCCCTTCATCATGATTCCTGGGGACTCTCCAGGCATGTCCGGGGCAGAAGGGACACCCTTTGCTCCCCTGACCACTCACATTGCGCGAGGAGCTTCTGGTAATCCCGTGTGGCTGCTCTGGATCTGAGGGGGGGAGTGGGCAGGGTGATGGGCAGGGCAGATTTGCATACTAATGAGCTGCCTATGTACATGGATGGAGGGCTTTGTGGAAGGGAACACCAGAGCCACGGTACTGTGAAAAAAGAGAGTCGACTGTATTACCTTTTTTTCCTGTTTCCTTGCAGTGGATACTCAAAATTGAGTTTGCAGCTACATAATTAGAGAACCTGGATAACATCAGCAGGAAGATCAGTGTAGTAAAAAATCTACTTTGGTACAGTGGTAAGTGTCCCACCTGTCATGCAGGAAACCTGGGTTCAATTCCTGGTGGGAGGTTTAAGAGTTGGACTCGATGCTCCTTGTGGGTCCCTTCCAGTTCAGAATATTCTGTGATTCTGTAATATGGATCATGGAATTTTTCCCATACTATTTTTGGAGAAGTTGAAATCATAATTTTTGCTTTGGAGAGTGTATTGATTAGTAATTGAATATCTGTGAAACAGCTGGTGGTTGAGATATCCTCTTTCCTACCATATAGGAGGAGGAGCAGTGACAGTAGCCTTTTGCAGTTCAGCAGCAAGTGTGACAAACAAGCAGGAGCATGGTAGGAAATGTGAGAAGACTCATGAACACCAATGTTTAGATTTATAATAGTGGCAGAGTTAAAAGATTATGACAGTGGGGCTTCCTAAGCTACAATGGGCTCTCTTTTGGGAGAGGCAGACACTAGTGTGGCATTTAAGGCCCTGTAGGAAATTGAGCTTCATCTGAAATTGAATAAGCTGAAATCAAAATTTGAGGGAAATGAGTGATCAGAGTTTTGAAGTGAAAAAATGAAATGTGCATTTTGGCTGAGAGGTTTTCATAAATATTTACCAAACTGGTCTCCAGTCTCAATTTTTCCAGTGTAACCCTGGCTCTAGAACTTGAACCTTTCTTTCACAGCAATGAAGTACCTGACCAGTAAGCTGTGTGGGATGTAAATTTATAAATACAGTCGGGTCTCCTATATCATGGCCTCAAGGGCTTAATGGGGTCCCGCAAAGCCCTACTTCCATGTTGAATGGCAGTTCATTAATATGCAAATTTCCCCCACACCCTCACGCGGGCCCCAGTGCTGTTTCAGCACTGTGTTGCTGTGTATGGGTGTTTGTGTCGGCCATTCCTGGCGCCCACAGCCACCCCATGCTGGGAAAAAAACCCTTTTCAGCTCAGCCAGGGACACAGGTGCGGGGAGCTGCCCACACCGCTGTCCTGGTGTCTCCTGGGGTAGGTAGACCTGGTCTCTCCCTGCTCAGGGTAGATGAGTATGTCTTGGAGAGTCACTCAAGAAAGTCTCAGACACTGGAGGGTGTGTAAATCTTTCATAACTGCACAGCAGTGGCTCCGGGGGAGTGGCCCCACTGCTGCCACACTGGGGGGGAGAATGGGGGGAGGAGCGGCCCTGCCGCTGCACTAGGGCCAGGAAAACCAGTGGTGCCGCTGTGCCAGGGGGAAGATGGGGGGAGGAGCAACCATCCCAACGCCGCACCAGGGGGGAGCAGGGGAGGAGCGGTCCCACCGTGGCCACCACTGCACTGGGGCCAGGAAAACCGGCAATGCCACTGCTGCTGTCCTGGGGACGGGGAAAGCAGCAGTGCCACTGCCGCCGCCATCCTGGGGCCGGGAGGAAGCGCCGGGGTCTGCCGCGGCAGCTGTGTGAGATGATTTGTATATTCATGACTGCCTAATTGAATATTCATGCATGCCAGGTTGTGCATGCACAGTTGCGAAAATGGGCCTCCTTCATCGCTAAAAAATCATGCCGCTAAGATCTGAAGCCACAATATGGGGGGTGCGGAGTGCAAGAGGGCCGACTGTACCGATTAAAATGTTAAGTAAAATCTCTAATTTTGAGACCTTTATTTGCTTAAGGGGCAGAAGATCTAGGATCATTAACCGAGAAAATATACATTATCCTTTTCATGCTGAAAGCAAGGAAGTATTGTTTTGCCACTCCTATTCCATGTGATTTTTCTGTGTAAAAGTTTTGTGCCCTTTTTTACTAGCTTTCCTCATGTCTTCCCCTTGTGCGTGAAGAGCACACAGGGGTTCAAGAGTGGGCATTGTGGGCACAGTATTGCTTTGGCCAGACTTTGTGACTCAATTCTGCTGAGTAACATGGCCTAAAATTTAGTTCCAGTGAACTTTTTCCTTTCAGCTTACCTGACCTCTTCCAGTTGATCCTCGTGAATGTGTTAAGATAGAGCAAGACCTGTGTTTTGCTAGTCATAATCAGTCCTAGAAAAAAGAATAAATGCATTTGAACTTTTTTTGGCCCCTTCTATCCTGTACAAAATGACTAACAAGAACTATTCCAATCTAAGCCTTGGTGCAGGTGAGTCTCTTTCATGGTCAAGGCAAGCTTAATCATTTTATGTTCCAGTTACTGATTTCAACAAAGTTCAACACCAGCTGATGAATTGTGTAATACAAAACTTGATTTGCAACTGAGAAAAGAAAGGCATCTAAATTTCTGTGGGCATAATGGTCTCAAGCAACGCTAATGTCAAGAAGTTCCTACGCTGGCCACTGTATGCTGTGGTGGTGGGTTTTTGGTTTTTGCCTTGAACTAGTGGGCAAAATCTTTTATAGGTATGCCCATATAAAAACCACTGCTTTCTTTTTTGTGAAACAACCTAGAGATTCAAACAGAACATAGAGAAATCCCTGGCTTTAGTCAAAATGGATTCAGGGTTTTCCAATCCTGCTTAGCTGTATAATTGTTTACACATGTTTATTCAGTTGAACAGTTGTACTAACAGCTGGCTTTTATGTCTTGCATGATGGTTTTTTTCCCTTTTCTTCTCCTTTTACCTTAGTATATGCTAACACCTTTAAACTCTAATGATGGGAATATTCATGTGAAGTTGGCAGCTGTAATCTGTTGATTGTTGGTGTTTCAAACACTTTGAAGTCCATGGATTTTCTCCATTAGTCATGTAGTGATGTGGTACCTTGCCAAGGGGTGAAATAAACTGTACGACAGCAGGTCAGAATGAAGCATGGATTTTTTAACCTCTATCAGATGAAATAATTCTATATACAGTGAATCCCCGCTGCA
>WEKX01020898.1:14244-24806 GCA_013390025.1 Pitta sordida | reverse complement strand
ACGGGTGTTAGATGGTGAGTTGGACTAGATGATCCTTGTGGGTCCCTTCCAACTCATAATATTCTGTGTGTGATTCTGTGTGATTCTGTGTGATATAAGAACAGTAATACCTTGAAGGAGATGGTCAAATCTATACTTTTAAAAACACACATTGAAAATCATTTAGTAATGGACAAGTTTATCAAATAGAGAAGAACGTAATCTTATGGGTTATTTCGCATTTCACTTCAACATAATTTGGAATATTAAACTTTAACAGTGCTAGTCAGTCTCCCCTGTTGCTAGATAAGTGGCTAGTCCTCATACAGTAGATCAGTCACACACACTCAGGAAGAATTTCTGTAAGCATATGTTCATGTGTATAAATGTTTGGTCACTTAACAGGTACCAGGTGAAATTTAACAAGCAAAAAATCCCCAACCAAAGAAAGAAAGAACAACTGCCCTGTGGTTTGTGTCAGTTTTTGTATGTGCCGAATAGAATAGAAATCCCCTCAGTTAAGTCAGTGAATAACATGATAATCTTTCAATATTGCAGTAGGTTGTCTTCTAGGGAGGAAAAAATGTCAATGTGTGAGTTAAATAAAAACGCATAATAGTAAAGTCAAGGATGCATTCTGTTCCAGATATATTTAAATAGCAGACACCTGATTTTGTGGCATACAGCTCAAGTAAGTGGGGGAGAGAGGGGGGAAATTCCTTTCGGAAGACTAGAGGAAATATGCCCCCACATACTAAAAAAGCATCAGCACAGCTGCCCTTCAGTGACCCTGCCACTTGTCCTGGCCTTGCCATATGCCTTCCTCAAAGCCTGGGTATCATGACAGGTCCTCCTGTTCTCTGGCCTGTCTTAAACCCTCCAAACACTTTCACACCCATCTGAATCCAGAGAAAAACCATGTGCTAAGCACTTGATATGAATGTAGTTTGTGGCTTCTTCAGTTCATTCTGCCCCACTTTCCCTTGAACTCTGAACTCCTATGGTGTCTGGAAAATAGGGATGTAGTTTGCTGCTACATGCTTGTTTCACCTCCACTGTGTTCTTCAGCTATCATTCAGGGTAGTCCATAGAGAAAATGAGTTGCCTCTTCAGCCACATCACTATTTTTATACTCCTCTGTTTGAAGTCTGACTGAAATGCAGTTTTAAAAACCAAACTTCTTTTGTTTTACCATGAAATGATACAGCTTCAGATTTGTTCTTCTACTATGCTTAATGTTTTCATTTTATCGTCTAATTCTGAAATGTTTTCTTGGAGTATTTTTTTCTTGTGTTTATTCATTTTTTTGCCTTTTTATTCTCTTGCAGTAAGTTTCTCTGCAATTTAATAAATTTGAATTATTTTTTTAAATCTTTAAAAAGTGGAGGTTAGCAGTGTTTCATATAGAAATGTCCAAGTAACATCCTCCTGGTGAACAACAGGCAAGAGCGAAGGCTTACCAAGGAGCTTTTCACTTGTCTAACAAGTGAAACTTGTGACAAGTGTTCATTTGTCTTTTCAATTGAGGGAAATTTATTATTATGAAAAATGGAAAGGCATTCAGCCTTTTTGGTGATACTCTTCTTGCAGTCAGGCGACCCTTCTACCCAAAAGACAAGGGCTATAGGATAAACTATTTAAACTAAAGGGTATAACAGGCAAAGGGAATGTGGGTTTGTAGCTTTGAAGTTGCCAAGATAATTGTGTTGGGTTTTTTTTAATTTTAAGTGATCTAAAGGTGGGGATCAGTCTTTTCTTTCAGGCAACTGATGACAGGATGAGAGGACATGCATGGGCTCAAGCTGCACCAAGGGAGGTTTAGGCTGGCCATTAAGAAGAATTTCTTTGCGGAAAGCATGATTAGATGCTGGAATTAACTGCCCAGGCGGGTGATGGAGTTGCAGTCCATGGAGGTGTTTAAGAAAAGGCTGGACATGACACTTTGTGCCATGGTCTGGTTGAAATGATGGTATTTGATCATATTCTGGCTTCAATTATCTCAGAAGTCCCTTCCCAAAGTAATAGATTCTGTGATCTTAGGGAATACATTAATGAGTTAGGCCAGAATTGGAAGCCACTGATGGTTAGTTCACTTGTGGTAGCAAACATAGAAGTTACAGTGTCAAGCATTTTTTACAGCTGAGTGATGTGACCTGTGCCTGGGTAATAGTATGCTACTTACTGGAGAATGAAGTTTGAGTGGGTAAAGTGGTAATAGAATTATGACTTAAATCCTCTGATTGGTATTCTGGCCCTTAACTACACTTGGATTTGTTTTTATTTCTTTATTTTCTTTTTTTTTAATCTTTTAATATTACATATTTCTGTCTGCAAAGTGTGATAGTGGGAGCATTGGTATGGAAAGACACAGCTTCCCTCTGAAGCTAGTTACAAATACTGCAGTCCTAGTAGCTGCTCTGTACATTTGTATAACTGATACAACCTAACAGGTGGTACAAGCATTTGCTGTCCCAGGAGAAGAAAAGGAAATAAGTATGGTAAGCAAGATAATGGCATATCTGTATAGTATTTTTGATTCTGTAATTACATACTAGGGCTGTGAACTATATAATTATTTGACCCACCACCAGTTTACAATTTGACAACACTGCTATATAAGCCTAGAGTTACAACAGAGAATAATTTCAGGCTTCAAAGCTCCCGGTGTCCAAAAGTCCATTCTGCACTCTGAACTCTCTGTGGTTTTCAAATACTACACACAAAGGTCATGATTTCCAACCCTATTGTTCTGCTCACCACTAGCTTTTCCAACCTCTGATTTATTATAGTAGAGAGTGAGATAAGCGGCAGTAAGTTAGTGTGTATGTTTTGATGGGGGATGGGAGGAAAGACTACAAATGCTTTTAGTAAAACAGAATGCTCTCTTGGTGACTGCTTTTCTGGGGTATCTCCCATTCACCTGCATTCGAATGTACCCTGCAGATGATTTGACAAACAGATTGAAAGATTGCCTAGTAAATTCCTCTGCTTCTTGTAAATATGTACTTCTGTGTGCTATGTAGATGATTTGTAACTTCCTATGCCAAGGTGTTTCAGTTAATCACACCAGAGACCTTGTGCCTTCCAAAAGCCACAGTGTGGCTTGAAAGGGAAAATGAATGAAAGCTGAAGAAAGATACTGACAGAAAAAGTATTCATAGAAAATTAAGGTGCAGTGATCCCCCGTTACTCGCGGGCTCTTGGGTCTGGCCCTCTTCATGCAAGTCTTGGAATCCGCAAAGACAGAGAACCCACTACGTAGTCAAGTACACCATGCGCATATCCACACCCCCGGCCCTAATAAGGTCTGGAGGACGGTCCTGAGAGCGGGGCTTGTCTCAGTTGTCTGGCTGTGCTCTGCCGAGGTGGGGAGCGGGAGGTGGGGGGCGAGCCCTGAGCCGTGGGGCCAGCCCCGAGTGCTGGCCGAGCGGTGGGCGTGGCCCCTGGCCACACAATGGCACACACACAATGGGAGCCCCGTCATCCCGTTATGTAGCCTGGTGGAGGACAATTCCAGCCGTGCAAAAACACGCATTTACACTAAACGCATCCCAGCTGCGCTGCGCTGGCTCCTGGCTGGGACTGTTTTACATAATCCTGAGCAGACGGGGCTCTCGGTAGGGCTCTGCGGACGCGCCAGGTCCCACAGCTCGCTGGAAAATCAATAGCGGGTATGCGGGTCCCGCAAATTAAGGACTGCAACTATGCAGAGGATCACTGTATTAAAATTCTAAATGTGTTACGGGAAAAGGGATGTCATTTTTTCCTTGCTAGTTCTTGCCACTCATGGCATCATGTGCTGTTTGCTCATGGACTTACAACATGAACTCTCTCTTCTGCCAGGAGATAGGGTGCTAATTTTAATCTCATCCTCATTAGGCTCATTTCTTTTGTGACTTCTCTCTGCACTACTACTGTTCCTCAAGTGGAGGAGGACCTCAAGTATCTGAAGATACATGAGTTTGACTTATGCCAACATCATCTCTGCCTTGAAGGAGAAGTTTAAAGTTGACATAAAGACTTGAATTATTCAGAGCTTCTGTTGATGTGATAATATATTTGATCTTTCACAGTATTTAGAGAAGAGATAAGAGATGTGGGTGTTTCTGATACATGAAGAATGTGGGAAGACCATGTTTTAAAAAACTAAAACAATTACATATAAAATAATCAGTTTCATTTCTGAATGTACTTTAGGAGCATTTAGTTAATCTTGTATGCAGCTCTACGGTATACAAGTGATATAGTTGTACAGAGGGAAGAAGTGAGAAACATAGCATTTCCAAGGCTCAGTCTCAGGACCTGAAAATTCCTGAGTCCTCCATTCTATTCTTTCCTTGTTTTAAAAAGACCTTTTTTAGTTTTCTGGAAGATCCTGCAGGTTAAAATTGAGGGCAGAACGCACAAGTGAAGAATGTCTTGCTGGTGCATAAGCTAAAATAACTTCTTAATATTTTTTTTCATACTTCCAGAGCAAATGCAGGATACTTGATTCCATACTGGGATAACTGAGTAGAACTTAACCTGCTGTGATCTAATAACAACTGGCTGATTCTTCTCCTTTTTGGGAGCAACATGTTAGTCATCTAATGGCTCTCATTTGTTTGGGCTGAGGAAAAGCTATTTTATAGAAAAGGTGTTTGGACTTTCTTTTGGGGGGGGGGATGTAATAAAAAAAATCTCTTAACTAAAAGAGTTGTCAAGCATTGGAACAGGCTGCTCAGGGAAGTGGAGGTATTTAGAAGACATGTAGATGTGGAACTTAAGAACATGGTTTGCAGTGCTTGCTTAACACTTCTACTCAATAACCTTAGAGGTATTTTCCAACATAATGAATTGTATAATTTAATCAATTCTTCAAGTGTTTCCTTCTCTATGTAAAGTATTCCCAATATATATGTGTGTGGGGAGGGGGGGGCGGTGTTACAGCTGAGAATAGTACTTCCATAACTTACTATGTTTTCGTCTTATACATAATCCCCCATTACTCGCAGGTTGTTGGGTCTGGCCCTCTTCACGCGAGTCTTGGAATCCGCGAAAATAGCAACCTCACTACGTGGTCAAGTACGCCATGCGCGTAGCCATGCCCCCTCCCCTAATAAGGTCTGGAGGATGGTCCTGAGAACGGGGTTTGTCTCAGTCGCCTGGGTGCTGCCCAGCATGGCTGTGCTCCACTGAGGGAGGCAGGTGGCTGCTGCGTTTGGCAGCAGGGCGAGCGAGTGTCGGCCGCGTCCCCTGGGCTCTGCCAGGCCCTGACCACGGGACCTGCCTGACTGTGGGCACACAGGAGGAGGGGTGTGGCGACTACACTTCCCAAGCTTCTACCGGGACCAACTCAGGGAATGCCCACGTGTGCCAGGAGCCGTGGGAGGTTTTCCTGCACTTACTGTTCCCTGTTGGTATAGGGGGATAATTTTTAATCCCACTTGGAAAATAGAAGACCCTCTTAATCAGCTGTATTTTCCTCTGTCCCTTTCAAAAATGTTGGTGTCACCTCTTGAAATTGCTGATGAAGATAAATGACAGAAGCTCAGTAAGTGTTCAGAAATGCTATTTTACCTGCTGGGAAAGTTTCAGTGCTCCAGATGATGTAAGAGATAAATGCAATCTCAGATGACCTACAGATTAATGTTGACCTTTGATTGACTATGGAAGCACATAAAGTTCTAGTAACTGCCTCTATGCAGAGACAACTTGTAGTCCAATCTATAATTGGTGGTAACTGAGGGACATTATAACCTGATGACTATTTGGAGGCTTATATAAAATGAGGTGACTCTTTCAGCCTAAACTTGTGTAGACAGATACCCATAACTCTATAGATTATTTTATTGGGAAAGATTCTTTTACTGGGCCAGAATTTATGTANAACTCTATAGATTATTTTATTGGGAAAGGGCCAGAATTGATGTGAATTGTCTTCATGTTAAGATTATAAATATAGACATACTTCATTTGTTGGTCAAGCAAAATATTCAATTCCATTTTTTTGGTTGTATTCTATTTCCAATCAGGGATACAAGAAGGAAATCAAGAAAATACAAGATACAAGAAGAAAAATTGTTGCAAATACTAACTAAAACTATTTCCTATTAAAAGGAATTGATTTTTAGTGTGTATTTGTATCCATTTTACTTAATTTTTGTTATCCTTTTGGATTTTCAATCTCTGCTGTATGCACGGTCTCTTCCTATGCAGAAGAGAGTGTTCTCTTCAATCATGCAGATTACTCAAAGTGTTTAGAAGTGACAGAATAAAATCCTTTTATGTTCCTTTAAAATAAGGAAAACAAACCAAAACAAACTAAGTTATGTTGACATTTGTCTTGACAAATCTGTACACATTAAGTGTGGACATTTCAAACTGTATTTAAGTGACAAATTAAACACTTTGCATACTTAGCGCCTAGTTTTGTACTGTGGGCACTTGGAGGAACCAGTTTGGTGGACCAAGAAAGGTGTAAGGTGGGGATTTATAAGGTGGTGAATTTTAGTTTTGAGGTGGTTTAATACTGGATTTAAACCATCTCAACTATGTATGTGGTGAATGATGTATTCGTGTTCAAATTTTTTCAAAGCTCTGAAAGAATATCTTCATCAAAAGAAGATTCCAGTTGGATTGAGTCCTTTCTGCTTGCTCATGCTGTTTGGTATTCAGGCAAACGTTAACGTGGAATCATGCCCCTGTTTTCTTACCATGTAAACACCTGCATGGACCTGGGTTAGATGGAAGGATGCATAAGCATATCTTCATGCTTGATCCACTTCAAACCGGTTCTATGTAGTATGGCATTAATGAGCCATTATGGTATGAGAAGTCCCTGTAAATAAACTGAACACAAACTCAGAAAACTTTTATTGTAAGACTTAGTATAAAACAGCAAAGCCGCTGTGGGCAGTAGAAACAAAGATAGGAGTATAGATGACAGTATCACAGTATGAGCTGCCTATTGAAAAGAACTGAAAGCTGTGTTTTGGTAGTGAATGTCTTCTAGATTCTGTCTCAGCCTTTACAGGTAGATCACAGTCAGAGTATTTGCAGAACTTCACATCTTTGGAGCATGTTCAAAGCTGGCTTTTAGTATGGATTCGTTTTACCTTTTGCTGTCTCAAAAGGAATCGAAACACAGGTCAAAAGGAACATCTGATTGAAAATACCCAAGTCAAGATATCAGGACAACTAAAACAGGAAGAAAAAGGGAAGGATAACAGCGGGACTCAGCAGCCACCAAAGCACTGTAACCTTTGTAGCTGAGCCTGACCTCTTTGCTTTTCAACTCCCCATGTTGTACTTCTATTTTGGGAACATGGTAACAGGGAAAAACAAAAAGCAGACACTAATCTAGGAATACTAAAATAGCTCTGCTAAATGGAATATTAGTATTGCAATCTGAATGCCATTTAAATATATTTTTTTAATGCTAATTTTCCAGTTTTTAATCTTTTCTCCTAACTGTGCACAGATATACCCAGGAATAATGACACTTGGCATGCAGTGATTTGAAAATCGCTGTCTGCCCCTTGATAGCTTCATCTGACAACATCTATAAGTTGCCAGGTTGCCATGACAACTAAGTACAGTTGTAATTGCAACCCTGGAAAGGTAATTCTTTCACTCAAAATGTGGCATACATTTAGCCTGTCTGAAGTTTCAACAAACCATCTTTCAATGACAAGTATTTTGAAAGGCCTGAATGGGGTAGTTTCTTTGATGTAAATTTTTTTTAATCTCATGTAGCTTAACTGGAAAGATATGTTGGCTGTTATTCAGAGGAGTCTGTATTTTTAAACCTTTTTATACCTTATTTAAGTTTCAAATATATTGTATCAACTGTGAATCTAGAATTAACAAATGAAAGCAAAATACCATATGAAGTGTCCATTTACTTGTATTGGCAGTTCTGAAAGCAGAAGGTCTTGATCTATTCCTCATAGTTCCTACCTTTTGGGTTAAATCAAATTAGTTTTGTTGTATAGTTGACTTAAATAGAAAACAACAAACAAAATGCAACAAAAATAACAAAAAAGAAAAACCAGAAACCAACAAAAGAAAAACACAACCAAACATCAGAGAAGCACACCCATCCATCTCAAAAAATAACAGCAAGTGGTTCTACTCAGCAGGTCACATAGGCTTTATAGTACCATAAAGGCAATCTACAGTAATTGGGAGAAATTTCCACCTGATTTGTATGCTTGTGGGGGAAAAAAATCAGGGAATTACGTGTGCCTAGCTGAGCCTTATTATTCATCTACAATCCTGGATGCTGAGAATTGCCAACATGTGCCTGCATTTTACCCTATTGACAGCCTGACCTATCTTTCCATCCACGTTGATCTACAGTCTCTCGCCATTCATTTCCATGGCACGGGGAAAGTAATACGCATAACAGTTAAGAGCACCAGTAGTGGAAAAAGTAACCTTCTTGGGCTATTTCACTTGTTATTTAGTACTAGAATATTGGGCTTTTTATTCTCTTAGGGGTATAAACTAGCTTTGGAAAGTAAAAGCAAATGTCATGCTAGGGTTTCCACATTAATTTCCTCAAACTGTGATACTGCTCCATGAGGACATGGTAGGAGCACTTCCTAGGCTACTGAGTTCTTGCTCAGTAAATGATAGTACTCTAATTATGGCTTTCTGGTATAAATCGGGCAACTTTAGCTTTCAACTTTGTTCAGTGAAAGCTGAACATAAAACCACACTGACTTCATATGGGATAAATGCCTGTGTTTATCTGCTTATTTGTCTTGATGATCCATAACATAAAAATCTTGTGCAGAGATGTTTGGAATGATTTTTTTTTTCCTTCACGGAAATAAAAGAGTGGGGTTCTGAATGTGTTTTAAAATTAAGCTGATTTTGCTACAACAGCTTTGCCTTTCGCCTTTTCAGCATACACTTCAATTGTCAGTTGAAAAATAGTTCAAATGCATCAACTACATGTTGACTACAACATGACTACTACATTGTAGTTTAAACCCAGCTGGCAGCTAGGCCCCACACAGACACTCACTCCCTCCTCCTCCTCCTCCTGCACGGGTCTTTGTCTCAACCTACAAATTAACAGGTAAAGCAAATACCACACACACGAGAGAAGTAAAACAAGGAACTCATTAACTAATTCCTACTGGCAAACAGGTGTTCAACCATCTCCAGGAAGGTAGGGCTCTATCACAAATAACACTGACTTGGAAAGACAAATGCTGTAACTACAAATGTTCCCCCTTCCTCCTTCTTCGGCCTTCCCCTTCACCCCTGAAGAAGGAAGACTTTAGGGTATTAGTTGACAAGAAACACTTTTCCCAGTGTAAATACAAAATGCAGCCCCATACAGGCTACCATGAAGAAAATTGGCTCTGGCTCAGCCTAATCCAGCAGATTCTGATGTGTTTTTTTTTAATAATAGGTCTCCTTGACAGTCTAGATAGCAATGATCATTTCAGAAGGACAAGTCCTCTGCAATAACTATGGCATTATGCCAACTGCCTTGATTTTATACATTTTTTACACTTGAAATGATTCAAAACATTTTTCTTTGGCTTGTTTATTGAGGTTTGTTGTTGTTGGTGGTTTTTTTCATTGTTTCTTAATTCAGCAAAATAGAACTTCTGTATTTTGAAACAAGTCACAGATGCATCCCTTGAGATGTCCTAAAGCTCATTATAATCAAAGTAGGCTTTCAATATTCCAACACAACACAGTGATACAAATTGCAAAGAAGGAATCACAATGTTTAATTTGTAATAATCTTTTCATCTCTGAGGCCTGTGCTTTGCATAGCTATGTTGTATCATTTGAGTATTTTGTATGATCTGGTAAACAGTGTTCTAATTGGTTTTCCAGATTGCTAGTTTAAAAAGCACGGCCCACCTTATATGGTAGAAAACAGCCATTCTCTGATTAAAGATGTCGAGTATCAAGCACGTAACAATGTCAACTGGTAAGGCAAGTGCAGTAAGGAAAGGATAGCAATCCCCATATCCCTCTATGCATCTTACTCTGAATATTGATATAGGGATATAATCTNCGATGACATGGACGAGGGAATTCAATCCATCATCAGCAAGTTTGCAGATGATACTAAGCTGGGGGCAAATGTTGAACTGCCGGAGGGTAGAAAGGGATAGCAATCCCCATATCTCTCTATGCATCGTACTCTGAATATTGATATAGGGATATAATCTAGGGCCTCTGAATAAACAAAGTAGGTTGAGGACTAGGGAAGTTATTCTTCCCGTGTACTCGGTACTGGTTAGACCACATCTTGAGTACTGTGTCCAGTTCTCGGCTCCTCAGTTTGAGAAGCATGTTGAACTGCTTGAGAGGGTCCAGAGAAGGGCAACAAGGATGGTGAAAGGACTGGAGAACAAGCCCTGTGGGGAGTGACTGGGAGAGCTGGGGTTTTTCAGCCTGGAGAAGAGGAGACTCAGAGGTGACCTGATTGCTGTTTACAACTACCTGAAGGGAGGTTGCAGTTAGGTGTGTGTGAATCTCCTCTCAGGCTGCCAGCACCAGAACAAGAGGACATGGTCTTAAGCTGGACCAGGAGAGGTCTAGACTGGATGTTAAGAAGAGCTTTT
>WEKX01020898.1:713-13645 GCA_013390025.1 Pitta sordida | reverse complement strand
GCCTGCCCATCTCTCCAGTCTGTCAAGGTCCTTCTGGAGGGCCTTCCTACCCTCCGGCAGTTCAACATTTGCCCCCAGCTTAGTATCATCTGCAAACTTGCTGATGATGGATTGAATTCCCGCGTCCATGTCATCGATAAAGATGTTGAACAGTACAGGGCCCAACACTGACCCCTGTGGGACTCCGCTGGTGACTGGCCGCCAATCCGATGTTGCACCATTTACCACCACCCTCTGAGCTCGCCCTTCCAACCAGTTTGTAACCCAGTATAAAATGTTCCTTTCCAGCCCGTGCTTTACAAGTTTCTCCTGAAGCTTATTGTGGGAAACCGTGTCAAAGGCTTTGCTAAGGTCCAAGTACACAACATCCACAGCCTTTTTGTCATCAACCAGTCGAGTCACTGGATCATAAAAGGAGATCAAGTTAGTCAGGCAGGACCTGCCTTTCCGAAATCCATGCTGAATATAAAGTGTTTTGTGTTGAAAGTTAATTTTCTCCACTGGAAATATAGCTAATAAATTGCCCATGTACTACTTTCTATAAACTTTAAACACTCACTTTGTCCTACAGGAAGATCAATACAGATCTTACATTCTGATTTCTGGTTTATACTGTATTTGTTCGTTTTCCTCTCCTTAAAGCCTCTAGGATACAAATTTGGCCCAGTATTCTGGCAGGAAATCAGGCTGTATATGTTTTGAAAGTTAGTTATGACTGTGCCTTTGATTTCTTATTCTAGTTGCCACTGTTTCCTGGCAGAGTCACTACGCTTTCAAAGTTTAGAAGTTCTCTCAGTCCTGTAGTAACTCCACACCATTAGCTTGTTGTATTGAATCTTCACCTACTGCGCTGTTGTGCTCTGAATTTTCTCCTGGCATATGAAAGGACAGAATTCCCCTTCTTTCCTCCCTCCCTCTTTCCTTAGTACAGGTCCTTGCCTTCACTTCATGAAAACTGCACTTTCAAACTAACGATGAAATCATTTGCATGCTCTTGTACTCTGCCCCCTGAATGTTCTGTATTCATCTGTTCAGAGTTGCATAGTAGGGTATAATGTAATTTAAAACTTACTTGTACAATAAATGAAAAAGTGTGAATCCCTTTAGTGTGTTTTAAGAAACACTGATGCCTCAAGATCCTTCAGAATCCTGTTTTAAACTCACTTGCTTTCTTCCTTTATCTGACCCTGTACTTAGGTAGGGCTCTACCTGCTTGGAAAGCATGCTTTGCCCTTTTTGTATTGTGCCAATGCTCTTTAGGGGCTTGGTTCATCTGTTGTTATGGTGACTTCATCGACCTCTTCAGCACTCCTTTAAACAAAACCTTAGATGAAGTGGGTGCCCACTGAGGCAGCTCGCTTAGCCTGTCTGCCCTCAGGTCAGCACACCAATGTTAAGAGATAGCAACTTCACCTCAGCCTGCTTCCCACAGAGATGTGTTAGAGTCCCCTTTCCCACAGACACATACTCCTCCTTAAAGCAATACATGTCAACATCACAATGGAGCCAAGAATTCATAAATTATATAGACTGCTTGTATGTATCTTATCTCTTCTTTGTCAAGGAAACTTCATTAGGATAGAGGTGAGGTAGTCCCCTGGGTGCCTTTCTGATGTTCCGGCATCTCACAGCACACCTTATAATCTTTATTATTTCAGACTTCAGTATTCACTTAGTGAATGACCCCCTATCATGAAATTGGTTTAGGTCAGTTTTCATCTACCCTGTGCGAATCTCCTTCCTTATTACATGTGGGAAAGCTGAACAGAAAGAAGCATTCGTAACTCCCCCACTTCTCCTTAAGTGCATTCTTCCATGAAATCCGTGTTTCACTTGAATATTAAGGGAGAGGATTTACATGAGGTAGGTGTGGAATAAGCTGTAATGCTTTTGCAAATCTCTACATCTGAGTGATCATCGAGGCAAATGCGTGACTGTGGTGTCTGTATGAAAGAGAAGCCACTTATGTGCAGTCTTTTCATTACTGTGAAGCCTTCTTGGAGAAGTTTGGAGCCCAGAGCATGTTTGTGTGCTCATCAGGTGGAACTTGTAGTTAAAACAGTGTAACAATCACACTTTTTCTGTTGCCCATTTGGCATGCACGAAGCAGTTGTTTATCACACAGTAATGTGGTATAGAGATAGTGACTTGCATACTCTGTAACAGTTCCAGTCTGTAATACGCATACTGTGATTAATACAGTCCTCTCAGCCTTTGGTTTAAAATGTGGAAACAGGGCTAATCTGTAAATATCACATTTTCAAAATGTATGATCCATGCCTATAAATCTGAGAACCCATTTTGGCAAAGAAAAATGGGTTTGAAGGGAAAACAGTATTTAAATCACAGGGGCACACGGTATTTTTTTTAAATTATAATTCAATAAAGAAGTTGATGCTAGTTAGTGTTTAAATCTCTTACCTTGTCAGCTCTGTGTGGTGCCTTGTTTAAAGTGAAATATTTTTCAACAGTCTTCCTAATGCAAAATTGTTTTCCTTAATTCTTTGCTTTTGTTGTTACAGGAAAACACATAAAAAAACTTTTTTAAAGTAATAGTAGCCAAGGAGGGGAATTGATTTGATATTTGTATTACTTTATGTGCAAAGTCTTAGAGGATTTATGAACAGCTCTGACCTCTCTTCATCACAAATGAAGTAAAAAATACTTATTTTTTTATTTTAGTTACACCTAGATGTTTCTTTCAAAATAGTCTTTGTCGTATTTTACATTATACATGTCAGTGGTCATCTGTCCTCCAAAAAGAATCACAAATAAGCCAGGCAAAGACTATAAGTAAAACTGGTGTGGTAAGATGGCCTGTCTGGTTTGCTTTGTGGAATTGAATGAAGCAATGGCAGCATTAGCTTGAGATGAGATGGAGGAGAAAATAGTGACATTAAAGCCTTCCTACAAGCATATAGATCCTATACTAATTTTCACTGCTTCTGTGCCGTATAATCCTAATGTATAGTACAAAAACATATGCACTTGCTTTAAATGCTGTGATAGTTGAGTGCATTGTAGTCTGCTACTCATCTTACACCTGGCAGATGCATCAAATATTCCAGGTGTAAGTGAAACAGAAAAAATATGCACTATAAAATAGTAGTGTGATACTGTGTTTGTTGGGGAATGTATGTGTGCATACAGACATCATATAAGTCAGAAACAAACCAAGATTCTATAATATCATACACAAAACCAGTGTTGAAGTAGTCTTATTAAGGTCATCAAATTTAGCTTTCAGGAGCTAGGAGATGTTCTTGAGGAGGGTTTCTTCCTGGTCTCTATTTTATTTTTTCCCCCTCTCCTGTTCATTCTTGGTGCACAGTTCTACCTTCTTTTACTGTGCATTATTCAGATCCTGTTCAAATAGAACAATTTATAGACTTCTGAGTGTTCTAAGTTGTTTTATCATTGCATAACACAAACATTTAACTGTTAATAAACCTGTCAACAATACTACTGTGAAATTGTATTGATATCATTATCTTAATTGAAAGATAGTTTTTCCTGAGTTTTATCACTAAAAGCATAACAAACACCAGATTGTGAGTAGTGGGAAATTTAGAACTGAGACAAATAGATTGTGGTCAAAATAGCAGTTCATTTATCTGATTCAAGATGTCTGGGATCATGTCTTTCTGGGTATTGTTTGGTTCAAAATATAGTTCCTTCTTGGATCCACACTTAAGAATTTTGGACTTACATCACTTGTGCATATAAGAGCCAGACTCTTCAGCTAAGAATCTCGACAACGTAAAGCACAAAAGCTTAACCAACTAGGAAAGCTAACATTCTGATTTGTCCAGTATTCAGTCTTCTCACACAGTGAAAATGTGAATATAGAATTAAATTCACCATGGCAACATCATTAAGACACAACTCCTCTCTTTTTGTAATATTTCTCCAGCTTTCATAGGGACAGCCAAACATAAAACAAATGTGGCAAAAAATTTGGGGGTGTTATTTATCTTTATGGATCTCCAAAGGGAGTTACACCATATCCAACTACACTTCACATACAGAGTGAAGTAAAACAGTATCTTTCCAGCCCGTGCTTTACAAGTTTCTCCTGAAGCTTATTGTGGGAAACCGTGTCAAAGGCTTTGCTAAGGTCCAAGTACACAACATCCACAGCCTTTTTGTCATCGACCAGTCGAGTCACTGGATCGTAAAAGGAGATCAGGTTAGTCAGGCAGGACCTGCCTTTCCGAAATCCATGCTGACTAGATCCAATGTCGTGGTTGTTCTGCAGCTGCTGCGTAATGGCACTCAAGACCATCTGTTCCATGACTTTGCATGGGACTGAGGTCAGGCTGATACAAAGAACAGAAAACAGTTCATTGGTTCACAGTTTATTCTGAGTTGGAAGGGACTCACAAGGATCATCTAGTTGTTTAGTCTTACAATTAAAATAGCCTCTATCCTACTTTAATCTGTTTATATTGAGCATATTGTATTCCATTTGAAAGAGAAATCAAATTTTGACAGTGTGTACTGAGAGTTTTAAAGCATTTTGTTTGAAATGAAGTAAAACAGTAAAAAAAACCCTTACGTAAACTCTGGGTGTATCTTTCTTTTTAATATCATAAATTCCTCTCAAGGCACCCTGATGATTCTTGAGTAGGTATAAGAAATCAGTAATTGAGATAAATTTGAAGACCAGATTTGAAAAAAAATAGAAATCTACATTCAAATAGATTCCTCTTCTCTATACATAGCACAGAACTAGCTAGAATGCAGGATACATCTGGGGACTACTTCAAATGTTGTGTTTGTATTACAGGATGATTAATTTCCAGTGTTCTTATATAATAACCAATTGCATGAAGCTTTACATTTCTAGATGGATTGATTTATTCTGTCTGTATTATTAATGATGAATTGCAGTTGCAATGCTTGTTGGTATTAGTGATGCATCTTCAGTCAATAGAAGACTTCTAACAAATATTTGAAAATACTATCAAATCTGTTGGTATTTTCCATTAATAAATTTGTATTGTATGACATCTGATTTTCTGCTCAGAAGTTTTCTCTCAAAGTAACAATTATTATAATGTGAACTTTGTGTGGAATATCTTTTACTAAGGAACCTAATAATTATTGGCTTCCTTATGATATTAAAAATTTTCCCTTATCAGCCCTATTATTTGCCAACTTGAAAATTTGGAAGTTTTCAGTTCTCACTCTCATTCTAAGGCACCTCTAAATGCAGTATGACAGTGCTGGAGAGCAGTGAGCGTAGAGAAACCATCTCACGGAGCCATTTGCAAATCAATGATGATCTTTGCAAATAAATTCTAGTATGTATTGCTACTCCCAGATATTTTTTTTCTCCTCGGATTAGATTATGTTCCATTTGAGTCTTTCTTCTTTCGTTGCTTGCTGTGTGGTGTTAAGATGTTAAAGCATTCAGGCTATTTTAATAATCTTTTGAAGTACTGCTAATACTGTGAGTTAGCTGATCCACAGTGGAGCCCTATTAGTCAGATGAGTCACAGAAGGTCACAGAATATTCTGAGTTGGAAGGGACCCACAAGGATCATCGAGTCCAACTCTCAACACTGTCTCCCTGGTGGGAATCGAACCCGGGTCTCCCACACGCCAGGTGGGGACACTTACCACTGTACTAAAGTGGATTTGAGTAATTTCTCATGTTCTAGCAATAAGTATCATATTTAGAGATATTAATAGCATCTTCAATTTGGGAAGGTGTTGCACTGTTATTTCAGTATTTGAGTAGCTTGAAAAGGTTGAAAGTGTCGCTTCCTTAGGAAGAAATTATTTTTGTGATCTCCAGGCACACCTCTGCCAGCAGTGTGGGAGGTGCTGGGAGGGGTGCAGAATGAGCTGCCCTGTTACTGGCTGGTCTCTTCTCTTGTGTCATGCATTTGTGTCTTTCAGTCTGTGACTTCTGCTTAGGTCAAGGGCAAGCTTTGACAAGGCTGTGCCTTTCTGTGACTGGAGTTAAAGGCTGTCTGTTCAGAACTAAGGGAACTAATTGTAGTGTTATTATGATATGTCAAAACATTTGTACAGTCAGTATTTGTGGATTCTTTGGTATAAGACTTGCTTTTGAAGTTTCCTCAAAGTAAATAAGCAGAGAACATTGCTGATTGTATTTGCAATTACCACTAGCCCCGGTAGCTGTGTAAACTATCTGCAGGAAATACTATATTTGTTCAGCTTGTGCTCTGCCCAACTAAAAAGCATCATTATTGTCAGACAATGCATCACTACTAGTGCGACCGTTTAAATGACAAGGAAATTTCCTCTTGTCATGCAGTAGTATGATGCATAGAAAATGCTAGTAATGTCAACATTAAAATACAAGATGTTCTATTATACAGTAAAAGATCTACCCCTTGAGGGTCAGGTACTTCTTGGTAGCATTTTGATCAAGAAACGTTTTGATTACTGCAGGATCCATTTGTCTTAGTAGCACCAAAAATATGAGTGACTATCCATCTCAGATCTTTCCGTGCTTCTGTCATGTTGCCACCAAGTGCTGTTTGTTTCAGAATTCGTGAGAAGACAACGAATCTGCCAGAACAGTTTAAACATTTAGGGTGTGTAGCCAGGCAGAAAGGATATTCTAATGGTGCTGGGGCTGCAAGCAGAGAAATGCTTGTTCTCAGATTTATCTTTTGCAATGTATAGTTATGCTGAAAGTGTGGGTATATTGGCTTGCTATACCTGTCTTACATCTACATGTAAATCTCATTTGTAAATCTGATTTGTGTCCTTCAGTAATTCCTTGGTATTTGTTTTGCATACATGTATAAAAACCTTAGGAACATGTTGCTTTCTTCTTTGATAATACTGGAAGCATAGGCTCGGGGCTTTTAATCTCTGATTAATCAAGAGAGTAAGGACTTCACAGGAATGTCATCTGAATTTATTTAATTGCACATGGAGGATAAATCCGTATTCTAATTACAGTCCTCAAAGGCCTTAAAGCCAAAGATAGCCATGCTGTGCCTACATAATTCAGACCAGTATTCTATGTGGAATATGTATGTTACCTTTAAAGCAAAAACCTTGTGCGCTTGAAACTAATACTGCTAGTGATTGTGCAGATAAAAAGTACTTTAGCCTTTGGATTACATCAGTATGCTTAATTGTGAAGAAATAAAACAGCAAATGTTTTTGTGGGAGACCTGGGTTCAATTCCCGCCAGGAAGACAGTGTTAAGAGTTGGACTCGATGATCCTTGTGGGTCCCTTCCAACTCGGAATATTCTGTGAATATTCTGTATTTGTGAGCAAAACTAGTGAATTCTATGAATTTTTTTAATTTGTTAATACGTATTTAGATTCCATAAAAAACTGAGGTTGCTCTTTTCTCGTGTTCTCCCTATATTCTTGTACTGCATTATAATTCTAGAAGCACACATGACCTGTGGTTCACCTCTGCATTGAAAATGTGGCTAACAACATATATTTATAGAGAGATAGATAGATCTACATATTACAAATACATATATTATTACATATTTAATTAATTTAAAAATAGAGGTAATTTTTGAAAATACTATGAATATGACTGACGACATCTGTAGAAATGATATCATGCTTGAGTGTTCCTAACTTTAGGAGAAACTAGGAGAAATATTTTCCATGCTGAAAGTTTCCATGCTTGTTCATATAATTTGATACTTTTGCTACTGAATTACATATATGAAGGAAAGAATAACTAAAATACATCTGAATGAAATACACAGAATTAAGAAATAATCATAAGATAATTCTGTAATTCTTTATTAGTGTTTATTTTCTTCTCAAGATAGACTTCAGTGTTTTGGGATCTTTTCATCCAGTTATATGGCAACTATATGGAGTTCAGTGTACCAGATAAACAAGCAGAGTTGTTAGACAGAAACTTGGTTTTCAGTATCTGAAGAGGCTATAGGATGATTTTCCTATTTAACCCTCTCAGACTAAAGGAACTTAAAATTATCCAGGAAATGGATACACTGGTATCGCTGAAGGAGAAAAGCTGGAGGTCTTTCTTTTGTCATGGCCCTATGTCGGCTGGAGGCAAGGAAGCTGAGGTGGAGAGAGCTCACTTGGCAGGAGGCAGGCTAATGTAGGCTTCTGGAATTTTATTCTTTACGTCCAATGATAAAAATGTTTTATTTGAAAGAGCTCATTTGAAGGTGGCTTTACTTATGCTTTGAGTGAGTTGAATGAAAAAGATCCAAAGGCCTTTAAGCGTCAGTTAAAATTCCTGGAAGACAGAACACAGCCTAGCTCTCTTTGTCGCTGAATGCAGTTAGAGTAGGTTGTGAATAATTTTGCATCAAATAATTTTCAAGAGAGCACAGTCCTCAGGCCCAAAGTCTTTAAATCTTGATTAGATTCTAGCCTCATGAGTTGGTCTTGAAATAAATTTATGCATTCAGTGCTAGAAATTAAAAGAAATTGCTGTCTCTTCAAAAATGAGAGTCAGCATGTGTTGAAGAATCCCTTTAATTATATTTCTAGTCTACATTTTTTTTTAATTGATTCAGCATAATCTTCTTTGCTGTCTCCAAAATAAAGCTTAGATTTAGTTAATTGGCTGCTGAAAGTGAATAGGCTCTTACATAGTTGCAGCTTTACCCTTTCATTGATAATACGGGCAGTGGGCTGTGTCTTCTGTGCAGAGCTCTCAGGACATACTTAATGCTGCTGACGAGTTGCTGTGCTTTCTTTTATAATACTTGCTTTTCTTCTGTCTATATTTCAGACAAGCACTGAATATTTGTATGTGTTTTCACACACAACTCTGTCAGCATGTTTTGTCACTATGCAAATCCCCCCTTATTTCTTTGCAATCACTGCTAAACATCAAATGGCAAAATGGCTTTTTGTGGTGAAGGTTAGAGAACAGTGATTTGTTTGAAGTCTCCAAATAAGTCTTCAGCTTTGCCCAGAAATGTGTTTTTAATCTCATTCATGGTGATAGACTGACAGAGTAAGTAATACAGAAGACTCACTGATGATATTGAAGTTACTACTTGGTAATGCCATTTTTGTTATTGAACTGCATATCAAGTTACAATAGAAATTATTATTAAGAATGGTTTTTAAAAAACTTTCATTAAACAGAATTAAAAGCCTGATCAAATTTAGTTGCATGATTTTAAATAATTTGAAGTAACTTCACAATAAGTTATTTAAAAAAAGATAGGTCCTTTGTGAAAAATGTTATTAGTGGAACCCTTGAAGCAAGTGCTGGAAAATGGCTTTTCCATTACTTCAGAGGCCGCATTAAAGTACATGCCATGAAATTCAGAGCTCCTGGTTTTATTACAGACATTTTTATATTATTTAAGCATTTCTTGTATAGATCTTGTAACAGATAGCATTTTAAGAGAGCTGATATACCTGGAGATGGATCACCAAATGATCATTTAAAAGCAATTTATAAATCCATCATATTCTCTAAGTGTTGTAAATACTTGCATATCACTAAAAAATTAAAAAACATATTTGGTTTTAATTAAACTTCTAGCATGCATAGAACTCGCAAGGACATTGTAAATTTACCAGACATGAGGCCAGTTACTGGATCATTAATTTTTTTTATTTTTTCTTAGTAAGATGGGCCTTTTACAAGTTAAATGAAATTATTATTTTGTCTCATATAAATGAATAAACTTCCAGAGATACTTCCAGTTATGGTACTTGGCCATGATAGGAAATTTTCTTTCCTGTTGCAGTGTCATCTGCAATCTATGGATGAAAAGATTTGCATTTTATGCCTCCCTGGAGCCAGGTTATAAGAAACAAGAATTAGTAGCTAAAATTGAGCAAGTCTGAAATAAAGCACTTCTGTTGACTGTCCACCCTACCTTGGTCTCCCTTTGCCAGCAAATTCATTGAAGCAATATTTTTTCAGAGCTGACGATTATTTAATTTAGCTGTGGCTGATGACTCCAAGAACACAGCTGCTAACACCTGGATTGTAAATAGGGTTAACTGTAGAGGAAGAGCAGATACATACCTGTCTCTAAGCCAAAACATTTTACTCAAGGAGCACTTTCCAGGGGAAAAAAAAAAAAAAAAGACTAGGAGAATAGGAACAGTTTCTAGGAAATATGCTTAAATGGCACTGTGCCAGGGTAAGGCAAAAGTGGTTAAGAATAAGAGCAAAGACTTTGCTTAGTATTCAGAGCTATGACTTTCAGGAATCCTTAATGATGGGGGAGCTGGACAACTCAAGAGGTTAGATGGGCATTGCCACACATCTTGCTATGACACTTAAAAAATGATAAAGGAACATGGTATTACAAGCTTCTTCCTTTTGTGAGATATTTGAGTGCCTGCCTAGTAAAATGGGGTAGGTGTATTGATCTTTTCTTCAGTTACTGATCAGATGGCTGCTCTTTGAATATGTTGGTCAAGGTTAAGATTACAGAAAAATATATTGTAACCATAGTGCTTTGTTGTCTTCTCTCACCATGATAAAGGACAAAGCACAGTGAAAGCTTGTCAGTGCTTGGTTGGTAGATCAGTTCATTGATTGAAGTGATTTATAGGGCTGGTTAGTGAAAGCAAAAGGCAGTAAATGATTGTGTTAAGAGACTATTGCATAAGGTTTCTTCTCTTGGGAAAGTTATACATCTCTGGTTTGATCACTTGGAGTTTTGACATCATTCTTCACCTTTCATAAGGTTCTTTCAGAAGTCACAACTTCCAATGTGCGGACCAAATTTGACTTCAGGTAATTGACTGTGTTGCCATGCTTCTAAAACAGTGTAATCGTCCTCGTGGAATATGGTCTGGTGTTACCGCATTTTGTAAAATAATTATTCCTTCTTCCCTAAAGCATATGTATTAAAGGAGAAATAGACAAATTGATTCTGACAGAATAATTTTAGGCAAGCTAGAAAGGAAATAAGGTTGCCTAATGCTTTCCCTTATTAAAGTTTGCTTCCTGTAGGTTATAGTTTTACCAGACTTGAATTTCTGGTTTGGTGTTTTCCATGCTTGATCTCTGTCTTAGGACATTTTTTTCACCATGTTAAAAATTAAACGTGAGACTGTAGATATAAATTGGTTGCACTGAAGAAGGTTCCCAGGTATAATTATAAGACCAGATCATTGGAAATAAATCTAGTTTGAATTGGTGGACTTAACTCTTAAAATTTTGTGAACTTTTGCATGGTTTTAACAAGGTGAAACACATCAATAGAATTAACATGATAGTGTTATGTTTGGATAATGTAAGAAGTACCTGAAAACTGAGAGGTCAAAATTTACCAAAAATTATATTATGTATTATACTTTTCCCGGAAATTTAAGATCAGTCTTTGATATGATGAGTTCATAAGCTTGAAATGGATCCATTTGTTCAGTCATCAACAAGCTAGGGGAACAATGCAGAGGAAAAGCAGTAGCCTCTATTTCATTTGATTGCACTATTATAACTGGGAGGTGAAGAATAAATAATTTTCATTTTCTATGAAGTCATAGGAAATGCCATTTGAATATTATATATCACTGGAAATATATTTACAATTCACTTAAGTACCCTTTGATGGATGAAAAACTGATAGGCAGTAACAAAAACTACTGAATGATCAATGAGAGGGGAGGTTTAGACTTGATATTAGGAAAAGTCGTTAGCTGGGGAGTTGGACTAGATGATCCTTTTGGGTCCCTTCCAACTCGTAGTATTCTGTGATTCTGTGAAAAGGTTTTTCACTGAAAGAGTGATTCAGTTTTGGAATGGCTTGCCCACAGAGGTCTTTGAGTCGCCATCCCTGGAGGTTCACAGGTTATTCTGAGTTGGAAGGGACCCACAAGATCAGCTAGTCCAACTCCCAAGCGAACGCCCACCCAGGGATCAGGCCCACAAGCATGGAACCACGGGCATCACTCTCCATCCATCCAAGCCTCCCAACATCTAGACCATGTCACTGAGCTCCTCATCGAGTCTTCTCTTGTTCAAGGTGTTCAAGGGTAGGCTGGAGGAGGTCCTAAATGATATAATCTAGGTTTATCTGGATTATAGGTTGGACTAGATGATCTTCAAGGTCCTTTCCAACCTTATCTATACTGTGAATACAGAGCACTGATTATGGAAGAAGGAACTACTGAGTGCAACACCAGATGTTGGTACCCCTGCCTACAATGAATGAAGAGTTTTAGTAATTATTTCTTGTGAAAAAATGCATCATGTTTATAGAACATGTCAATGACACTAAACTGGAAGAAGAAATAAGAACTAGAACACAAACAACTATTAATACAGAGAGACAATAACAAATTAAAATTTGTTATATGATATAGGTGAGAAAAACAGATGCAGATTTAGTTTAAAAACACATTTTTTCATGGTGAGGGTATTTATTTTTCTAGTAAGGATACAGTTTAGCACTACAGTGAATCCCCGCTGCATTGCGACCTCTTCTTTATGACTCCGCCCATTTGTGAAGCAATTCTTTCACAGTCCAGCTATCGGGATTAGTGACTTTTCCCAGCTGGCACATGCACAGTGCTTCTGCTTTGCCGAGGGGTGATGCCAGCTCTCGCTGTGAGGCGGGACAGGCCTGCCCCCTGGGGAGGGCACGCAGGGAGGGCGCGCGGTTTCTCCGGCTCAGCCTCATGTTTAAAGCCACGCGGCAGCCCCAGCCCCACAGCAGCCCTGGCTCCGCGGCAACCCCAGTGGGCCAGCAGCCCTGACCCCGCAGCAGACCCTGCCCTGCAGCAGCCCTGGCCGTGCGGCAGCCCAGGCGACCCGAGGGTGGGCACGCGCGTTGGGGTTGGGGAGCAGCGGCGCGGGGTTTGCGCTGTGGGAGTGCGGTCACAGCAGCCCAGAGAAGCCAACAGATTCTCGGGGAGGGGTTCTCCTGAGTTAGAGGGGGCTCAGAAACAGTTCCTTTTGCTCCCCTGTGCTGACAGTCTGAGGAGAGAAGCAGAAAATTGTCCGCAGCACTC
>WEKX01020896.1:27540-38967 GCA_013390025.1 Pitta sordida | reverse complement strand
CCTGACTGATTTTCTTCAAATCACTTATGTATAGAGTTGGGTCTCCTATACCACAGTACCATGGGTCTGGTTCCTCCTCCATGAAACCCTCCGTCTGCGTAGAATGGCAGCTCATTAATATGCAAATTTGCCCTGCACCCTCACATGGCCTCCTGGTGCTCCAGCGCTGTTCCAGCACTGCCGAGCCAGGGCGGGTGCCGCAGGATGGGAGTGGAGCCGGGGCAGGGCGGATGCCATGGGACGGGGCAGGTGCGTTGCAGGCAGAGCAGTATACCTGTGGTCTGTGCAGTATGGTGTGTGGGTTCATTTGAATATTCATGACTGCCTAATTTGAATATTTGTGCGTGTCAGGTCATGCAGGCATAGTCACGAAACGAGCTTCCTTAATTGCTGAAAAATCACATTGCGAAGATGTGAAGCCACTATCTGTGGGGTGTGAAGTGGAAGAGGGCTGACTGTATACTCTTCTTGATACATATTCTCAGCATAGTACATCTTCTCTATGTTCCACATTTGTCCAGGACAAATACTCCCAAGTACAAATGATGCAGAGCATTCTCAGAATTTAAGCAGAAAACATATCCATAAATTTTGAAAACAAGGTGCAAGAGCTGTCTTAAAACTATGGAGCCTTCTCTGTTCTTCTATATTGGTTTAGAATATGTCAGGAAATATGCCTTTTTTAAAAGAACATTTAAAGCCACCTATTATAGTTTCTTTCTAAAAAGACAATGTCTTTAAGCAAAATGTAACATTTCGTAAATTATGGTATCAAATTATTAATACTCCAACCGCTAATATATTGCTCTATCCCAGCAGAAAGGAGAGGCAACTAGATAAATGTTGTATTAATTAGTCCTGTGTGCTATTTTTCATTTATTGTGTTAGCCTGAATTGAAAAAAGCATGTTGTTTTAATTCTAAGTCAGAGGGAAATGTTAAAGAAATACACATAGTGTTTTCAGTTTTGAAAAACTGATGTTAAAATAGTGAAAATACCACAAAATAGTGATCTAGTCTTAGTAGGAATTATGCCAAATTTTATTTGATATACTAACAGAAAATATTAGATTTTTTTAAAGCCTGAAATTTCTGAATAATACAGAATATTTAAATAAGTTATTCTATGTTTATGCCTTTTCTCTGTGAATTCCAGTCTATAATGTTCATTTTAGATTATGAGTATGTTCCATTCTTTTTAATGCTGCACTCTTGAGTACTTCCATTGCATTTAGATCTGATATTTCCAAATATAGTACCTTTAGCTTGGTATATTTCCCTGTTGGATAAAAGAATCACTTTATTTTATATTTGTACATAGGCAATGTACAAAAACCTGAGGAGTTTGGAGTTAGTAATGTTTTTGCTAGAGAATTCATAAAACCTTACTATGCAGTGGTCCAAATCTACTTCACAGCCAGTCTGTTTTCCACTTTGTTTAATAGCCTATGGCATAAACTGAAGTTAATTATTTGAGCTGACAAGTAACTCTGCTTTCTGTCTGCTTGCAGAGCTTCTCCGAGGCAATGATGGAGCTGAGAAGAAGAGATCGATTTCTGCGTCAGCAAAATAGACTTCTTACCCAGCTGGAGCAGGACAAGCGTCGACTGAGTGAGAGCATCCATGATGCAGAGAGTGCCCTCTGCACGGCTGCAAAGTGAGCACTGGGACCTTGGGGAGATCACTTAAAACGGACAAAAGATCAATTCTTGCTTTCATGCACAGGGTTTTAGCCTTGGCTAATGTAATGCTAGAAAACAAAAGTACATCTGTGTCTCTTTGAAATTCAGAGATAGTATTTGAAAAAGAAAACTGTTGGTTCAGGATACTAGATGTTACGTTTTCTATAGTTGTCCCATAATATTTCTCCAAATTCTTGGTCCTGAAAGCATTTTGTTTGATAGTTATCTTTCTGCTTTGACAACATGCCTTTGATAGATCCTTAACATTCTGTTTATTTAAGAAATTATTGTTTGTTCTCTCTATTTGCATGTAATTTTTTAATAGAGTGATACAACTTATTTATAATAAACTCAGAAAAACAAACTACGTGGCAGATCTTCGTTGCCAAAGGGGCTGTAAGCCATTTTGGACCTTATCTTATCTGGGAACAGGATAGATATTTCTGCTGATTTTAGAGAGGCTTTTGTACCCATACCTTTTTGTACCATAACTTGATGAAAGGAAGGAAATGTTCAGGTTCCAACCTTGAACAGATTGATAGTCAAAAGATGTTCCATTGACTTGAATGCGATTATTATTAGCCTCTTACAGCTACATAGTTAGATAAAATTATAAACGCTTTCAGACGTTTTTATCTATTACTCATTTGGTAGTATGCACTTTGAATATTGTTGGTCCATGGTCAAGATTTGAAAAAAGTTCAAGAGCAATAGCTTCGAATCTTTAAAGGTTTTATGCATCAGTGAAATGTGTAATTAATATAGTTATCAGTGAAATGTTTAACAAACTAAATAAAATGACAAATATTATTTGATATGAGTGTATCAAAGCAGATATGATCTGAAGAAGGATTTGTTCTGAAAGTTTGCTCCTTTTCACCCTGCCCCACCCTATTGTATGCACTCTGGTAAGAATCATTCCCAGTAGTCATTCTTATATTCAGAAAAAAATTATTTTACTGTAAAGTGGTTTTAAAATTGACTTTGTTTCTGTATGTAGCAGTTGAATATTGAAAAAGAAAGTTCTACATTGTTCTACAGCTCTTCATAACAAGTGTTTTTTTTTTCTCCTTGGAACATATAAGCAAAGTAGGTGAAAGAGACTGCTTTTATTCAGAAAATCTTACTTTAGTACATGTTTCATAAGTTGCGTGATGGTAAACAATGTATGGATGTCTTTCAACTTCTTTCCTAAAATTTTGGAGACCTTTAAAGGACAGCAAGCTGGATGGGTCATTCTGAGAATGCCTATCTTGATTTTTTTGAAGTGATGGCCAGCAGTTCTTTCTGGTGTTCTCCAGAGTAGGAAGCAATATTAATATAAATGGCTAATAACAGTGAACTTGACATAAATTTAATAGCCTTTTGGTAATTTCTCTGTTTTCTGGTTTAACCCTAGCCAGAAACCAAATACCCTTGCAATCTAGACCAAAGAAAGGCAGGATCCTGAGAAAAGAAAAGTCTATATGGCAGCTTTTATTGGAAGTGTAAAAGCTAATCCTACTCTCCTGGCCACCTTTCAGTCTTTGCTGTTGAGATAGGAATCAAGAAATGAGAGAGCAGCTGTCATTCCATGGAGAAGAATGCCACAGTTTTGACTGGAGGAAAGGAGGCTGCGGGAAGACCTTATCACTCTGCAGCTACCTCTGAGAAGAGGTTGTAGTGAGGTGGGGGTCAGACACTTCTCCCAGGTAGCAAGGGACAGGACAAGAGGAGATGGCCTCAGGTTGTGCCAAGAGAGGTTTAGATTGGATACTAGGCAAAATTTCTTCCCTGGAAGGGTTGTCAAGCACTGGAACAGGTTGCCCAAGGAAGTGTTGGAGTCACCGTCACTGGAGGTGACATGTAGATGTGGCTTCTGGGGACGTGGTTTAGTGGTGGACTTGGCAGTGCTGGGTTAATGGTTGGACTCAATGATCTTAAGGTTTTTTTTCCAACCTAAATGATTCTGATTCTATGACTTCCGGTTTACGGTCTTTAAAAACTCATAGAAAATATTCACATAGCCGGCAAAATAAAAGACAGTCTTGGAATATTAAGGCATATCAGCTTTTCCGGCATAGATTCCATTTGACTTCACATGGTGTTCTGTTGGTCATGCTGTCTTTTCATATGGTATTATGCAACTTCAATTCTACTTCTGTCAATCATCAGTTGAAACCAAGGGGTTTTATGGCAGAATAATTGATGAGAGCCGTCTTTCCTAGCTATCTACAAAAAGGTGTAAGAGTATTGTTTCATTCTCCAAACTTCGCTTTTGTAAGATTAGGATCCTTGGCTGGACTTCTTTCGGAAATGTACAATAATGTATTCTCTACCTGCTAGAACCTGGTCTCCATTCAACATCAGCCTTTTATGTAAAACTGCAGATTTCTTCTCCAAGAGCATGATAGTTTTTTGTTAATATGCCTATAATTACAGCTGGTTTAATTGGTAATCCAGAACAGAAGCATCTGTCATATGGAAACATGACAAATAGTAGTACATGCACTGTTTCTTAGGGTTTGCTTTGGAGATGTAAAAAGGAAGGATAAAACCCTGACAGTCTGAGTTATCTATAATTACTTGAAAATATGTGATAGTTTAAAAGTAGCAGAAAATTAATTTTTAGATCAGCAGAGTTTCAATTCTATGAGCTGACTTGTTCATTTTTGTGTTTTTTGTTTTTTTTTTCTCTTGTAATAGAGACAAGGAATTCATCATTAGTCATATGAAAGCTGTGGAAACCATTCTTCATTAGGAAAGAAGCTGAAGTGGTTCCTCTGATTTTTGTTTCCAAACACACCAGAGTTTTACAACTGCTTATTCTTAGGGAAGAAGGGGAGTAGAAATTGTTGTCAATCAACTTCTTCTTAGAATTTGCTTTCACCTTCAATTTCTTTTATCTTAAAAAACTACTCAGATTTAGTGAAATAAAATACATTATTGTAGTACACAAACTTCTTATTTTTAATATAAAACTTATTACAAAATCTACTATCCTTCCCCCTAACTGAGAGAACAATTTCTGATTACCAAGTGAAAACTATTAAACATCCAAACAGTTGGCAATTGCTGTGGAGTTAAATCTCACTTGTGTGAGGGAGAAGTCATTTGCTGAGGTCACATACATGGTGCTCATAAAACATTTAGCTTTGTGCATGCTAGTTTAATCTTTGATACATTATAAAAAACTAAGGGAAAGACAGAAAGTTGTAACCTGTAGTCAAAACTTTTCATGATGTTTTTAAAACCATTTTTTGAATTGAGTAATAATCTTAAGTAATCTCTTTGACTTACAGTATTTTGCCCTGGTTTAGTATTGTTTGAAAGTCCATTTGAGCTGTATATATTAGTTATTTGGGAGAAATGCCTGTTTTTAACTGTAGGTCTGATGGTTAAGTTTTTATAACTGTTTTTAGTGTGGAGCAACACAGAGAAAATAAGGGGTTTTATTACCTTGGAGTGTTAATTTCCCTTATCATAGCTTGAATTATCAGCAATATGGGAATCTGTTCCTTATTTTTTTTCATTATTTTAGTTTCTGTGTTCATGTACCTTTTTCAAGTCTCTCTTTCCTTTAATGTGTGTTTTCTGTGTGTTTCAGCTGCAGCGTATTGTGCTGGTAGAGAATGCCTTGCTTTGTGTTCCCTTCTTTTCTGTACTGGCTTCTATTAAGCCTAGAAACATTTGTCATTCAGAAAGTGTTGTGTTTTTGCAGTAACAAGTACGTGTAATGTCCTTGGCATTCAGAGGTTGATGTTCTGGATTGCAAGTTACATTTTTATGTTGAAAGCAGTGCCATTATATGCACAAGGATTGAAGTGTTTTGGGGAAAAGTTGTAGAACAGGTCGCATGCTTAGTATTGATTATCCTGATGTAGTGAGTTGATCCAGAAACAGCCATCTTTTTGTCAAAATTTTAGTTACCACATCTGCTTCTTAATTCTTGATGTACATAGTTGTTAGGCTCAAATAGCATATTATTGAGTGGCAGAATAATTTATCCTTTCTGGTTTGTCAACCTAAAGAATGAGGAAAACATAAGAATTAGAAATGCCAGGATGCTCCTTTCAGCAGGAACTAAAAAAATTGATTGTAAATCATTGACATTGACATTGACATAATTTGACATACCATTTCTCATAGAAGAACAAAGGAAAAATATTGATCTTTTAGGAAACATCTGAAATGTAAACCCTACATCGTAATGGTAGCTAATTACCTGACATTAATGAACATAGCTTATGTGTAAATTATCAAATTTACACTGTTGTTCTTAAAGGCTTTCTCACATGATTAAAAAGCAGAACATGATTTCGATGAAATGCTAGTAAAGGAGCCATAAGCCTATCAAGCCATAAGCCTATCAAGCCATGTCAAGGTTTGAGGCAAATTTGGGGCTGAGCCAAAGAAAAACAAACCACCCCTCCCCCTCACCAGGTTCGGGAAAAAAAACCCAAGGAAGAGTGTGAAAAGTATAAACTATTTACTTTGGTAAACAGACAAGATACAACAGTGTTAAACAACAAAACCTGAGATGTCCCACAAATCTGGTGATGAGGAGAGTCCTGTGATATAGAAAGTCCTGTATGTGAAGAGTCCTGTCGGTCTCAATGAGATTCCAGCCGACAGTTCCAGAAGAAATCCCTCGGGTCCAGACGTAGGCACTCCAGGAGAAACCAAGAGACGATGAGGAGGAACCCCCGGGGGCAGGGGAAGGGAACTGCAGGCCCTCTTCCCCTCTTCCAGTGGTTGGAGTGCAGCAGGAAAATATGTCCCAGAAAAAAAAGCAAAAAAAAAAGGGAAAAAAAAAAGAAAAAGGAAAAAGAAAAAAAGGGGAAACAAGAAAAAAGGAAAAAAAATATGGGGCTATCCCAAAAGCTGGAGAAAAACCCACCAGAGCAGCCCCTCTCCAGCCCCACACAACCACGGCTGCCAGAGAGCACCCACCAGCTCCCTGCCTCTGCTGCCGCTGTGTGAGCTACCCCCAGAAATTTTTTTTTTTCTTCAACTGCCGCTTCTCAGTTTTTGAATTTTTTTTTCTTCTCGTCTTCTGGACAGAGAGAGAAAACGACCTTGGTGTTGCTAAGGACTGGTATTCACAAGCCAAAACACAAAGATATGGAATATATACACACCACCCTAGGACACTTCTCCACTAGAAATTCTGGGAATTGCTTTTGTTTCAAAAAAAAAAATTCCTAAGAAAATGCATAAAGTTCAGAATCATCTGGAGTTGAACAAGTATTACCATTAGCTACAGTTGTACTTCTGGGATTTTGAAATCAAAGCTTGTGCTGTTTCTACGTTGATGTTTTCATGAACAAATATCCACAAAATTCCACTGCATCACTTGCAAAATCTGTATTATTAATGCATAATGCTAAATTTTTGCCTATAGACCTCAGAGGGATTTTACAGACATCCTTAGTAATCCTAGTTGAACTCAGGATAAGACAGTATGCTCTGATTCATTAAAGTGACCTCCTTATTTCTTATTTTATCCCTACAAGAATTCCAGGAGGCAGCAATGTATGTACTAGATCAGTCTGCCTTTGGGTATCTCAGGGTGTGATACTCGGCAAACAAAGCAAGAAGAATCAGAACTAAGGGAAACAATCTATATGTATGCTCTAGAAAAGGAATCATTTATACCCCTTTCTGCCTCCTGCTGTGGATGGAAATTATAGTATCATAAATTTGACTTTGTCAAACAGTGCTTGGGCATGCTTGTACACAGAATGATTTTTTTTCAAGACCATTTCAGAGCCACCTTTTCTCAACCATCACAAATATTTATGGAGCATAAATGTTGAAGAATTTGAGCATTGGATATGCTAAGAGAGAAAATATTTTCAGCAGCTATAGTAAGCCCTCTCCACTTTACGCCTCCCGGATAGCAGCTTCACCTCTATGTGGCATGGTTTTTCAGCCATTAAGGAGGCCTGTTTTGTGACTGCGCCTGTGCAAACTGACAATCATGAATATTCAAACTAGACAGTCATGAATATTCAAGTCAACCCCCATGCTGTGCCACATGGACCACGGGCACACTGCTCTGCCTGCACCGTGTCTGCCCCGCTTCGCTCGGAGGGAGGCAGCCGTGGCAGGTCCACTCGAGCGGCACCCGTCCCGCTCCACTTTGCTCAGAGGGAGGCAGCTGTGCCAGGTCTCCTCGACGCTGTGCCAGCCCTGCTCTGAGCGAGGAGACTTCATGCAGTTATGAAAGATTTACATGCTCTCAGGTTAGACGTAGTGTCCAAGACTTTCTTGGGATATACATCTACCCTGAGTATGGAGAGACAAGGTCTACCCACCCGGAGAGACACCGGGACAGTGACGTGTGCAGCTCCCCAAACCAGTATCCCCAGTTCAGCAGAAAAGGGATTTTTCCTGGTGTGGGGTGGCCGTTGGCACTGGGAAGTGCCAACACAAACACTGACACACAGCAGAGCAGTGATGAAACAGTGCCATAGTGCTGGGGGGTGGTGTGAGGGTGTGGGGCAGATTTGCATAATAATGAGCTGCCATTCTATGCAGATGGAGGACTGGGGGGAGGGGGCACCAAGACCTGCAGTACCATGGTATTCAAGGCCCACTGCAGTTCCCTGCTCGTCATAAATTTAAATATATTCTTCAAGTTATGTTTTGTCTATCCTGAGTCTTGTCACATTAGCTGTATTTGTCCTACTCTTGGAGCTCAATTATTTGCACAAGAGTTATTGCTGTCATTAAAACAAGTAATCTTTCTTTGTCTTATACCGTCTAAATATTATGAATAAATGTCTAAATGCAAAGGTAACAGACTCAAAAAATTGAAAAAACAAACTAAAACACAAACAAATTGAACAACTAAACAGATTTAACATTTGAAAAACCCAAAACAGAACATCAAAAAAGTCAAACAAAGACCTCAGGAGGATTTTAGTCTGGCTCAGTTTTATTCTCAAAGCACTGAAGATGGCCAAAAAGTAATAGCAAAATAATAACTGACATAAGTGATTTTTTACTGAAAGAGTTTTGAGAGGAAATTCCATCTACTTAAGTTCAGATGTAAAGAGTTTTTTCAAAAAGTCTTCTAATAAAGAGAAAAATCATGTAAATAAGTGTCTTATTTTAGAACCCATCTACAGTCCTTTCTTATGTATGAAAAATAAATAACTTTTTGAAACCTACCATCTCAGAAAGTTGAGGTTGTTATTTTTCTTATAAATATACCCTTGCTATACTTGGTGATAAACTATATCTCATCATTAATTTGTTCTTACTTCTTAATATCATGTTTGTATAAGCAGAGTAAGACATTAAATCTGTTCATTTTCTATAACTAGATTCTTTAACATGTGTAGTTAATGACATACTAGTTATTGTAATCCCATCTGTGCTCGAACTACTGTTTACAAATAGGGAAGAGTTGGTTGGCGATGCTGTGGTCGGAGGAAATCTGGGTTGCAGTGACCATGAGATAATAAAGTTTTCAATTCACAGTGTGATGAGAAAGGGCACGAACCAAACCTCCATGCTGGACTTCCAGAGGGCAGACTTCAGAGTATTTAAGGATTTAATTAGGAGGGTACCATGGGAAACAGCCCTTAATGGCGAGGGGGTCCAGGAAGGCTGGACGCACTTTAAGAATGAGTTCATGAAGGCACAGGGGCAGGCAGTCCCATTGCGCCAAAAGACAAGTTGAAGGGGTAGAAGACCAGCCTGGATGAGTAAGAAGCTCCTGAAAGAACTAGGGGATAAAAGGAGTATGTATGACCTTTGGAAAAAAGAGGAGGTAAGTCTCGGTGTGTTTAGGAAGTTTTCAAGTCATGCAGGAGAAAAATTAGAGAGGAAAAAGCCCAAATGGAACTCAAACTAGCTGTTTCTGTAAAGGACATGTGGTGGTCTGAGCCTGGCTGAATGCTAGAGACTGACCCACAGCCACTCTCTAACTTCATTCCCCCCACTCTCCTCATACAAACAGGGGAGACAGGAAAAGGAAAAAAAAACTTGAAGAGTCTGGCTACAACAGGAATGAGGACTATCAGAAAATCTTTCACTGTCACTGGCAAAACAAACTCCAAAGTGGGGACGTAAAGAATTTATTTCTAACAAGATCAGAGCTTAAAGTGAGAAGTACTTAACATCTTTAANTCCCTGGGTCAAGATCTCACTTGGGAAAGGGTCATGAAAGATTTTTCCTCTTATGAGAGAGAGAGAGAGAACTTTATGGAAAGGCAGAGAGATGGTTCCTGCCCTAAATCTGGTCAGAAACACCAACTGGCTTTGTTTCACCCCTATCCCTGCTCCCCCTTTGTCGAAAAAGGGAATATGAGATCCATTGTAAGAGAAGGAGGCATGGGGGGAAAAGGTTGCCTTTGAAATGATGCTTCTCACATTAAGCTCTGATCTTGTTAGTTAATAAAAAAATCCTTTATATTTCTGACTTGTAGCTTGCCTTGCTTTGCCTGTGATAAGTTTTTTTTTCCTGTTTTTTTCTCCGGGAGAGGTTATGTGTGAATCTCTGGCATCCAGCCAGGGCCAAACCACAACACTCTTACAACAGATACCACATTCCCCCTTTCCTCCAGGAGGCAGGGGGGGACAAGAGTAGGGGAAAACCAAGCAGTTGGTGTTTCTCTGCCACTGCTCAGGAGAGGAGGCCATTTCCCTCCATTCCATGAGGTTCCTCCCATGGGAGAAAGTCTTTCATGACCCTCTCCAGTGTGAGTCCAATCCCAGGGGCAGCAGCTCTTCCAAACACTGCTGCCTGTGGGTCACTCCACAGGGTGTAGTCCTTCAGCACTGGCTGCTCCAGTGTGGTCCCATCCCAAAGCACACAGATCCTACCAGGTAGAGTACTATCACACAGCATGGGTCACACATCTCTCCTGTCATGCTGCTCCAATGTGGGCTCCAATGGGCTGAAGCCTCCCTCCAGCATCCATCTGCTCCAGTGTGGGCTCCCCTCTCCACAGGCTACAGATGGATTTTCTGCGTCCCTGTGTTGTCTCCATTCCATGGGCTGCAGGGGGACAGCCTGCTTCACCATGGTCATCACCATGGGCAGCAGGGAGACTTCTGGAGCACGTCCTCCCACTCCTTTGGCCCTGACCTTAGTGTCTGCATTTGGTGTTACATCTTCTCACTGCTTGTCACTGGCAGCCATGTCTTTTCCTTCCTGTTCTAACTTTCCTTTCTTCTTGAATATGTTATCACAGAGACGTCTCTATCTCTTCTGATTGGCCTGGCCTTGGCCAGGAGTGGGTCCAGCCAGGAGCCAGCTGGCATTAACTTTGCCAGCTATGAGGGAGGCTTCCAGCAATTTCTTGTAGAAAAGTCTCCCCCAAAGCCCCCCCACTACCAGAAACCCAACCACAGGAAAACCCAAGACAGGACAACAAGAAATGTTTTAATAAACGCATCAACAGCAAAAAGAGAGGCTGCAACAAGCTTCACTCCTGATTAGGTGCACAGGGGAAAACAGTGACTAGAGATGAGGAAATGGCAGAGATACTTAATGCCTTCTTTCCCTCTGTTTTTAACAGTAACACATATTGCCAGCAGGACAACTGGACTTCTGGACTGGAGGATGGGGCAGGGGTGCAATATAACCCCCCTGTAATCCAGGAGGAGGTAGTTAGAGAATTGCTGAGCTGCTTGGATCCTTACAAGTCCATGGGACCAGGTGGGATCCATCCGAGGGTTATGAAAGAGTTGGCAAATGAACTCGCTAAGCCACTCTCCATAATTTACCAACAGTCCTGGCTCACCAGTGA
>WEKX01020896.1:0-21444 GCA_013390025.1 Pitta sordida | reverse complement strand
GGCGGCTGTGGAAGTGGCAGTGTGGCTGAAGAGAAGCCCAGGGATACTCCAGAGGTCTCCCCAGTCAGAGAGGGCTCAGAAACGCTTCCTATTGCTCCTCTGTGCTGTGAGAACATGTGGGGAGGAGCGGAAAAATGCTCCCCAGCTCTCCGAAGTGGTGAGAGGTGAAGGGATGGGTGTGGCCTGTATGCATATCAATGACCCACATATGTTTGTGCATTAGACAGTTCACAAGACCTTTGGGAGACCCATTCCTTGCAAATTTGGAGATATGACTGTATTCGAGGGCCGACTGTATAACTTAAGTTAGCTACTTCACTTGTACTTCTGTAGAAATGACCCGATAGATATAGGTATAGTGATGAGCCGTGTTCCTCTCAGTTAACTGGGATCTGTAGTCCATCATCTTATTTAGTTATCGCATTAATTATTTAAAAATTCTTGTTTTAGAGATCTCAACTTAAATTTTTTCCCTAGCCTAATCGAACTCCCAGAGCTGGTTTTTCTGTTTAGACAAATTAACCTTAAGATTGAAACCTGCTTGTGTTTATGCTCAAGGTCTGTCCATCACTGTGGTCCTGGGTTGTTCTAAACTTGCCTTCTCGCAAGCCTGTGGAAACAATGGGTAAGTGTACATGCGAAAAAAATCACAAAGAAAATGTTAAAAGTCTAAGTAACTCCTGTAAGGAGTTTATAGTAGGAAACAAGATCTGTGGTAAAATAAAGGTAGTAAAAATATTCCTTTATCTCCTCCTCCATATCAAATTAGCACATCTTAATTTCAGTGTATGATTAATTACTTCTGTTTCCACTCCTAGTAATCTGACTTTCTTGATCTGTGTTCCTAAGCATCAGTTGTGCAGGACATACAGGTGTTAGCACAGCTGGCTTGCTGATGACAACTCTGTCCATATAGCTGTCTAGTGTGTCATCACTCATATTGTTCAGTGTCATTGTGACCTAGCCAAGCTAAAAATGGTACTCCAGCTCAAGAGGGATTTAAAAACCTTGAGCAAATAACGATAAGACATTGCTGAATGTCATATCCTTGTGCTTAACTGTTTTCAGTTTAGATATGTCTAATAACTAATTTCAGGGTGCATTTGTCTTCTTTGCCTTTTGTTGTTTTTTTTGTTAGGGTTTTTTTTGTTGCTGTTTAGTTCATTTGTGTTGTGTTGGGTTTTTTTGTTTGTTTGTTTAAGCACTGAATACTTCAGTATAATTTGTTTTCAATCAGGAAAAATCATGTTTGGAAAACTGTGGAATTACTAAAAACATTAACTGTTCTTTTCTCCAGACATGGTTCATTTTCAGCCCATTTTCAACCCTGAAAGCCATTCATAGGTATTATAGTGCATACCCTGCAACTACACTGAGGCTTAGGTGCAGTGGTCAATGTTTGCAAGAAAAACCTCTGGATTAAGTCAACAGAGCACGGGGTGCGTGTGTGGGGGGGCAGGGTGTGTAGTACTACAAGAAAGCTTGAATTAGTCTTGTAACTGAGTCTGGGATGGTACTGTACTCTGAAAATTAATTTCTGTAATCTTGTATAGTCTGGAAGGAGAAAAAAATGGGGAAAAAAAGGCAAGCACACCCAGAACATCAGTTTTATGAGATATATCTCCTTACACAAATGCTACTATGCAATAATTAATGTTCTTTTAGAAACCACCTGTGAAATGACTTGTTTTGTAATTAAGTACATATTAGTAAGACTGTAATCAGAAAGGATAGTCACTAAATCTGGATGCTAATACAGAAATTTTCAGTAGTTTTTTGAGTTAGTGAACTATAGAGGACCTCCGCTTATCTTCTGTTCAGCTCTCTGCAGTTTCAATACTTTGCTGTTCCATTTTTCAGAAAAAAGTGGTGCCACATGCATGTGCAGGACACAAAGGCAGTCACCTCATGAATATGTAAATGACGCAATAAATATGTAAATAAACACCACCCCGGGAGCCACCAAGGGTGGCAAGGGGAGGGAGGTTGCAGCTTGAGTTCTTGTTGTTCCCAGTCACAAGACCAGATGCCAAGGCTGAGGAGAAAAGACAAACAAAAAAAAGGAAAAAAAAAGAGAAAAGTATCTGTTCAATAGTTGCAGTGTCCCATCCCATCCTGTCCCATCCCATCCTGCAGTGGCGCAGGAAAGGAGCCAGGAAAGGAGCCAGGAAGGGAGCCTCGAGCAATGCGGCCTGACCTGACCCCAGCCATATCATCAACCTATCCCTGAGGGCGGCAGGGTGATGGGTGGGGCTTAATTGCATATTCATGAGTTTTCTATCTTCACAAATCATGACCTTCGCATCCCAGTCCTGAACCCGTAGACCCATGACACCCAGGAGCTCACTGTATTTGGTATACCTTGTCACATTAATGTATGACTAGCTACAGCAAGGTATGTTGAAATACTGTTTAAAACCTCCACTATCAACAGAATTCAGACCCTTGGATTTGAGAATGTATTCCTCTTTTTGATGAAAGGGTGTGCAATGACCAGTTGGCCTCTAATGAATACTCAAACCTAATTGTGATGGCAATATACAATATATCCATTCAAATTTCTCAGTGAAATGGTCTGCCCAGGAAGACTCGATGAGGAGCTCAGTGACATGGTCTAGACGGTGGGAGGCTTGGAGTAATGGAGCGTGGTGTCTGCGGTTCCATGCTTGTGGGTCTGATCCCTGGGTGGGTATTTGCTTGTGTGTTGAACTAAATGACCCTATGGGTCCCTTCCAACTCAGAATAACCTGTGAACCTGTGAACTGTATCGTGTAGCTCTTTTTCACCTTTCCTCCGTTGAGACACTGTTTTGTCAGAGCAAAATATGCCCTGATTTGCTGTAATTTGGGAAATCTGTCTTGGGGAAGAAAAAATAAATTGAGGGAGTGTTTTTGCAGTTCACAAATCATTCCTCACCCCGTGCTCTCTAATTGTGGTTGTAGTTTTCCAATTTTCAGGCATTTGATTTAATGTGCCTTCAGCTTAAACTATACAAATTTGTCACAATTCTAATTCTCTCTAATTCTGAAGTGACCTGTGATTGCTGAAACATCCTGATGGAAAATACTGTGTCTGGGATTATATAGGCCCTCATTCAATAATATACACTTTTTGCCGTGATTTCCTCATTTTCAGAGCAGACTCCAACTCTGGTGCTTGTGAGAAACTGATAACAACAGATTGAGTCTTCAATCTGACAGGATGGTGTGATATGTATTTCTTTGGATACTACATGTGCCAAATTCTTCCACATATTTTTTTGGTGCCTATATTCCTTTAAAGGGGTGATACTTCAGGTGTTATCACTGTTTTCTAGACATCCCGCAGTATATGGATGTACCATTAGGAAAAACTTGTATCAGCAACTTACTTGAAGTACAGTGAACCCCCGTTACTCGTGGGCTGTTGGGTCTGGTCTGCCTCGCGCACATAGTAATAGCCGCAAAGATAGCAAACCCACTGCATAGTCAAGTATGCCATGCCCATCGCCACGCCCCCTCCCCATATAAGGTCTGGAGGATGGTCCTGAGAGTGGGGCTTGTCTCAGTTGTCTGGCTGTGTTATGCCAAGGCGGGCAAGCACTGGAGTGAGGGGCGAGTGCTGGGCGCTGACTGCTGAGCGCTGAGCCGCGGGGCCGGTGGCAAGCGCCGAGCGGTGGGGCGGGCGACGAGGGTTAAGCCCCGAGCCGCAGGGCCGATCCCGCGTGGCAAGCAGTGANAGGCAGTCATGAATATGCAAACCACTGTAGCTCTGGGAGGGGTGGGCGCGGCAGCAGCTCTGCTCCAGGCACAGCCGGGTGCCTGCCCTACTCCTGGAGAGGAGGCTTCATGCAGTTATGAAAGATTTACACACAGATGTGCTGTCCGAGACTTTATCGAATGACTCTCTGAGACGTACTTGTCTACCCCGCCTATGGAGAGACCACATTTACCCACCTGTAGAGACACTGGGACAGTGGCATGGGCAGCTCCCCCTCATCAGTGTTCCTGGCCAAGTGGAAAAGGGACTTTTCCCAGCGTGGGTTGGCCATGGGCACTGGCAAACNACGGGGCTTGCTGTGCTTGCCCTGTGAGCAGCAGGGAGGTTTGGGGACCGGGGCTGGCTGTGCTCACAGCACAAGCGGTGGGGCCGGGGGCTGAGCCGACTGGGGTCCCGGTACGTTCTGCGCATGCGCTGAAGTCACACAGCATGCGGAAAAATCACCCGCAAATACTGGATCTCACAAATACCGGGTCGCGCATATGCGGGGGTTCACTGTACTACTGTTATCTACTGTTGTCAACACTGTCCAATACTATTGTTGATGCAACCTGCTTCCTGTATATTCACTTGTATTTTCTGTTACAGTGTAAGAAACCACCAATAGTTTAAATGTGAAGGAGGGGAGGCCCCTTCTCGTAACTGCACATGCATGACCTTGCACATATGAATATTCAACTAGGCAGTCATGAATATGCAAACCACTGTAGCTCTGGGAGGGGTGGGCGCGGCAGCAGCTCTGCTCCAGGCACAGCCGGGTGCCTGCCCTACTCCTGGAGAGGAGGTTTCATGCAGTTATGAAAGTTTTACACACATGTGTGCTGTCCGAGACTTTATCGAATGTCTCTCTGAGACGTACTTGTCTACCCCGCCTATGGAGAGACCACATTTACCCACCTGTAGAGACACTGGGACAGTGGCATGGGCAGCTCCCCCTCATCAGTGTTCCTGGCCAAGTGGAAAAGGGACTTTTCCCAGCGTGGGTTGGCCATGGGCACTGGCAAACGCCAACACAAACACCGACACAGAGCAGGGCAGTGTCAAAACAGTGCTGGAGCACCAGGGGGCCTGTAAGACTGTGGGGAAATCTGCATATTAATGAGCTGACAATCAACACTGAAGGCGGACTTCATGCCAAGGGGGGAAGACGCACGCTACCGTGATATAGGAGACCCGACTGTATCTGTCACATGCAGAACACATAACACTGGTAGAACCATTTTGTTTGCACATTTTAGAATAATTTGTTTGTAGCTTCTGTTGCATCAGCAATATGGTCATCTGAAAGTCAGATACATTAAATCAGTATTTGCCATTCACTTGGCACTAAATCACTATGTCATACTAGTTCTTGTTCTGCTGGCTAAATTGCAGATGATAAAAAAAGTAGTGGGAAATGAAAGTATAGTAAGTTTTTAATCTCTTAATAGTATTTTTCAAGTAGAATTGGTCAGCTTTGAACTTATAAAAGGTTCCCCTATATAGCTTACATAGTGAAGTTTATATCCGTATATAATCATGTTTTCTTTTCACCATAAGAAAGCATTGAATTAGGCACAAAATAGAAATCTCAAGGTTGTTGTGCCAGTCAGACAGTAACTGGCCAGAGACGTTATGAAGGGCTAGCCACTGTGGACAAACCTATTTTTATCTTGGATCAGCAGAAAATTTTAAGTTAATTTTTGGAAGTGCAGAATTAGCCCGTCAAATTCTACACCTTGGTTTGGTCAATAATATAACTTCAGGTTATTATTCAGTTTCAGCTTTGATCTGAATTAATGAATACTTTATTGATTTTAAATTGAGTGGCTATAGTCTTGTTTTCTTTGTGGCTCTCTTAATTAATTAAAAAGTTAAACACTGTTATAAGTCACTATGCTCTTTTGTTTTAAAGTGTTACGAGTATTATAGTAGAGTTATGTGGATCCATTTGTGACATTCTAGTTTTGGGGCAATGTTTATACATGGCTAAATGGAAAAATCTAATGATCATACTTAGCAGCATGCTGTCACAGTACTTCTATGCTCTGTATATAATCACTCTTCCAACTTTTCACAGCCTCAGCTAAAATTATGTTTACCAAAATCAGAAACAGCTAAAATCTTCACTAGCATTGGATAAATATACATTTATATGATTCTCCTCTATATCAATTTTAGAGTATAGGAAAGTGGAACTGGTTTTAGACATTTTTAGTCATTGCAGTAAGCCTGATTAACTGATTAGATTAAGTCACTAGCCCAAAGAGACCTCTCATTCAAAATAGTCTTTCTTTAGATTTCGTATGGAGGGAAAAAAATGTTATCATATGCAAACCCCCCCATTTTAAAGTTGTTTTCTAAATCTTAACTACGTAGGATTGTCTTCCTGTCCATCAAGCTTCTGAAAGAAATCCCTCTTTAAAAAAAAAAATAAAGTTACCACTTTGACATTTGCCTCATGGTTCTCTACTGTAAGTTTATATGTTAATATAAATATGAATATAAAGCATATTGTGCTTACTTCATTAGAGAACGAGCAAATAAACAGTTTCCCAATTCCTATCATGTTGTGTCTGGAGCTTAAAATGCCAATAGACAGAAGTGATTGAATGAGTTCTTAACTAAAATTTCATTCAGGTATGATCTATCCAGCAGGACTCCATACAGTCATGGCCTTTATAGCTTTCCAGTCCTTGAATAGGTATCCAACTTGAAGACTGTTTTCACTTCTAGGGAAACAATGTAATGTTATTTGTACAGTATGAACCCAGTCTTTTGTTATTATAATTTTTCCTGAGCCCTTGTGAGTATTTTTCAAAGGAAAATCTGCCTTAATTCTGTGTTTCTCAATATACATTTTGATAGCGAGACTTACTTTTTAAGATCTAAGTATTTACAAACACAAAAAATGTTTGGTTTATTTTTTAGTTGTGTAGTTACTCTTTAAGAAGGTAGTGTTTACTTTTCTGATGCATTTGTATTAATGGCATATGTTTCCACAGCCATTTTAAAAAACGTTTTTTTATATTTTATTGTTCAGTGAGCATCAGGCCCCAATACTGAAATGAAGAGTTTGAAACTAATAGGGTTAAAAGGACTTCTGCTGTCTGTATTGTGTATGTATTATACCTACATTGCTTATACATTGTTTTTTTCCCCCTAGTATTAGCAATCTGCTTTTGTACTTTGACATAGGGATTTCCCTTGTGAATTTTGTCACAGAAAAAAGAGAATCATCAATATCGCAGTTAAACTTGACTTTCAAAGCTAATAGTATCTCATTTGGGGGCTGAAATTTAATAAATTTTCTTTGATTCTGTTTGAGTTTTTAAACATCAAACAATGAATTGGCCAGGGTGCAGTAAAATATTTAGATCTATTGACTATGGTTCAGAAGGGTAGAAGGCAAAACACTGGTGGTTTGATGTTGATAAATTCTTAGTACCTTAATCCACATTAATGTTTTCTTTTATCTGTGTGCATACTAGCAGCAAAGACACTGTAAAGTTGGTACATATAAGCTATAAAAATGTAAATCGTGTGTGTGTGTGTCTATGTGTACATGCATGTGTGTGTATTTAAAGCAATGCATTTTGTTATATTCAGGAGGGTTAACATCTGACCAGAATTACACATGCTGACAGAACACTCTAGAGAGTATGTTTGTTCCATAGGACTGTATATCCTGAACCTAGTACACTATGTGTGCAAAAAATGTGTGGAGGACCTTTCCTGTTATAAAAATTGCATCATAGTGCATATGTTTGGCAGCCACAGGTATTGACAGGAATTCTTTAGGTCAACTTGGGAAATATAGACCTCCCTATTCCCAAGGAACAGAGGAACGAATAACATAAAATCTTTTATATCTTTTATATATATTTTTATATCAGTAGATTTCTATATGCCTCTTTCAATCAGAGCAGATTTCAAAGGCTCTGCTATTATTTGAAACGTTCACTCATAATCAACATTTTGCAAAACTCTAATTTTGTAAGTGGTTACAGAAAAGTAATCTGGGATTTAAAATTAATAGACAGGTTTTATTTAATGATTGGTGTGTTCTTGTGGGCAAAGGAGCCTTTGAGGAAAACTGAAATTTATTTAGTAAGTAAAGTCTTGATTTATGTATTTAGTATATATTCACTATATGTTTATCGGACTGCCTATTGTTTAGTTAAAGACAGTAAATTATTTTTGCAGTGCCCACTATTGCTACTCAACAGATGCCGTCTATGCCGAATGAATGGATTTCTTCTATTCATTTGTACTAATATTTGTATACGTGTGTCTATCCATCTGTAATCTGATCTCCTGGAGGCGGACATGGTAATTTTTGTAATAAATACGATGAAGAGCGGGTGTACGGCATCCTATGTTACACGGACATGGGTGATGTAGCTGTAGAAGTGGGTGCTAAGTCGGTGTCCGTCNACAAGTTAGCTCATTTTACTTTGTTTGTGGGTTATCCGTTTCATTCTGGCTTTTAACTGAATTGCTACTAGATGAGCCTTATTCTGGAGGACTAACACAGGCTTGCTACAGTAGATAGAAATCACGTGCCAGTTTCTTGGTGTGATCATATATACTTTCTAGATTCATAGCTCAGGTGTGTTTTGGTTAGAAGTACAATTACTATTTTTTTCCTTAGGAGTTTTTTACAAGGGACAAATCTCTGAAATGTATCTGCCAGCTGGGCTAGTGAGCCCTTAGTGTCTCTCCTTCTCATTTCAGACTGGGGGAAGATGCTTTTTCGTCTTAACATTCTCTCCCAGCACTCTGAATTAGAGATTTATTTGCAACGAAAAATCAATTAGTCCTAAATTTATTCATGGATTTCAGGTCTAGCGATCAATGCAAGTCCACTCAGTGGGCTCAAGGGGACCCAGTTCATCCCAGTTAATGTGTCTGAAGGGGAATTACCATTGATGCTGGTTTTTTCCTTTCAGGTCAGAGATCAGGCCTTGCTGCCATGTGCTGCGGCAGCCACGAATGACTTCACCCTGGAGCTACCCAAACTGCACCTAGAGACCTTTTCAGAGGAAGGGCTGAAGGGCAGGCCAGAGGCTGCAGCATTTCAGGTTAGAGTCTAAAATAACCCTGATTCTTGTTTTCATTTTTGGCAACTAGATAGAACAAGAAGATAGACTGCAATGAATGTGTGGAGAACAAAAAGCTTCAAAACTTGCAGTCACCAGCTAAAAGAGAAATAATTTCCATATATACTGTTGGATACGGTATTTCAGAGATAATACGAACTTGTAATTTTGCAGTTAGAGTGTTAAATAACTGACAGCAATATGACCCTGCAACAATACAAATATTATATTTGAACATTAATATCACTTTATCCCCTACCCTTTTCTTCTTAATTTAAGCAAGACAAATTAAAAAATCCCCAAGATGTTTATGCTGCTAGTTGGTCAGTATCAGATTTTTTCATATTACTATTTTAGAATTAACAGTGATTTTTAGCACTCCTAATTTTAAAGAAACTGCTCTTTGAAATACTTTAATATAGAAGTTATTTCATTCATGTAGATTTATGGACATATGTTTCAAAAGACTGATTTTTTTAGTAGGAAACCGAGGAAAAAAGATAAATTAACTGAAAGTGTACAAATTTTCAGACCTGAAAATGTATCCTGTGCTGCGCCTCCTTACTGGTTTTAAGTTTGTTCTGTCTTCTATGCAAACTGTGCCTTAGTCTTTATAGCTGTGCAGAATATATTGTTTTTAATGGCAGAACATCTTGTTTTCTCAATGAGAGAACAAAAGGCAGAGTTGAGTACATAGTGCATCCATTGTACTCCTCTATCTGAAGCAGAGAAAAGGTAGTCAGGCAAAGTACAAGGACATCAGATACTGCAAGTATTGCATTATGTGTGTACTTTCCTATAGTAACCCATTTAATTTATTGTAGGTTTTCTGTTCTAGATGCAGTATATGATTGCAGGAATAGGGTCACAAAATTAAACATTCAAGGAGGGTAGATTCTAAGTTGGAATTTTCTCACTGTTTCCCTCTTGTCTGCATGTGTTCCAATATGATAAACAGTTTAAATTATATGTGGTTTATCATGTTTCTGTAATAAAGCAGTAATATGTAACACCTAGAGATTCCCACGAACCTACAGCACAGGTGTATGTCTCTGGCAGAGGGTAGGTTGCAAGTGCTTCCCCAGTACAGTGATGATCACTTTTAAAACTGTGCAAAGGGTTCCACAGGTGGTATCTTTTCAAAGAAGCTGTCATAGAAATCACGGACTTCTAAATACTACTTTTCTAATTCAGTGGCCTATTCAGTGACAGCAACTACTTTTTAAATTTTTGTCCCATCCCAAATTCCATTCTTTTTAATCTTACAGTGATTACAGCATTTATAAGACAGCCTATTCCTTCTTTCTAAGAAGATGAAGAGAGACAGAAGTATGAAAAGTTGCATTTCACATTTGTGCAGAGTGCTTGTATTGTAGCTAATAAATAGTAATGTATGTGCAGGATAACTCACTGGTGGTGCAGTGTTGTAAACCTACTTTTTGTTCAGCTGACAGCTTCAGTTACACTTGGTTACTCTGTGCCTACACAAACAGCTCCGAAGGTTCAGTCTGTACCACTGTGAAGTTCTTTTTCTCCTTCCCTTTCTCTTTTTCCTTTTCCATTCTTTTCCTTCATCTTCTTTCCTTCTCCCTCCTCCTCTCCTTCTCTCCATCTCTAGTAAAATAGTCTGATAACCACCTAAGTACATTATAAAGATTTTATTATAAAATATGCCTTTTATAGCTGTGAGTCAGCTGATTTTAATTTCACTGTATGCAAAACTATATTAAGGGTAATCCTGTAATCTTGAATGAAGTAAAGAGTTAGTAGTTACTTTATGGACACTTCTTATTAAAAACAGTGGAATTGTTTGCATGCATGTTGCCTATAACTGCTATACTTAGTCTGTAACAAGTACAGCTCAGTTAATGACCTTATTATCTGCAAGTGTTAGACATAAAGAGTTTTTTTCCAAGTCTAAATTGATTGATATTTAATGGTATATGAGAAAAAAATGCATTAAAAATTAAGGTCTTGAAATAGACAGATCTTAAATGTGACTGGGATGATGCATTGACTATCAGAACTGTTGAGTACTCACGAAAAATGGCATTGTTTTGTTTTTATTATTCATGCATCCAGTTCATGGTAAGTGGCTAAAATCAGTAACTAATTATATGTCCATTGGTCGCAGCGCATCACTTCACCATATGAGAGAAAGAAGAAAAAACTAGTATGTTTTTATGTGCATAGACATCTTTATTTTTTAAACTTTCTTCCAAGTTTTAGAGAAAGCAAGTGGCTTTCAAAGGCATTTTGGGTGAAATCCACTATCCTTAATTTACCTCATGGGCTCAGCAGCATAAGAGATCTGTAATCATTGTCATAGGGAATTTGGGAAGCTTGAAATTCTTTAATTGGTATTGTCGGTGTGAATGTTTCTTGCAAAAAATATACTTTCTTTATAATGAACAAGAGGAAAGAAGATTGATATAATGAAGTTGTCTGACTGTGAACTACACTTTGAGAAATTTGAGGGTTTTTTGTGGCATGCTTAATTAAATATTTTGTTTTCTAGCAAATAGATCCAACATTCCAAATACCATGAGGGCTTACAGGGCTGATCAAACAAACACACAAAGTCTTTGTCTTTCCCAAATGAAATAAACATGTAAGAGTTTCCTGTACAATCTAATTTAGACCTTTAGTTAAATAAATGAAATATTTTTGCCAGCAAAGTTCTTTGCATCTTCCCCAAAGCATGCACTTTTTGTAATGGCACTTAGAACACAAAATTATGTAGTAGGTTGAAATGTTAAGTTAATCAACAAGAATATCCTTGCACTGAGTATCTTCTAAAGCTCCATGCAAGTAGTGAAAGTATGACTTAATTATTAGGCATTTGTTAAATTCTTGAGAACGGCAACAGAATTACTCTAGTAGTTTGAAAATGTCATTTCAGGTGGCTAAGTAAAGAAAAAAAGTTAAATATCTCAAAGAATAAACTATGGTTTCTATAGCTTTGAAACAGTCTCACCTGATACTTAATCGCTGTGAAAAATGTTATGCCACAAAGTTGTACTGTGTATTACTTAGATAAGTTTGAAAGTGGAAAATTATAATATTGTTTTCAAGCACCTGATGCTGTTCTGGCCATGCCTGAATGTTCCCACTGGAGACAAAAAATGGATATGTGAAGCCTCCTATGAATGAACACAGGATATAGGGTTAAAAGAGCAACTAAAATGACATGGTATTGATAGTTCTAGTATTCTTTCTTTACAGATGACTATTTAAATTAACCAATAAAGATTATCGGAGTTTTATAAAATACAAAATTCAATTGTGTTACACCTCTAGGAAGAGGATGAGGTTACTTACTGATCTTAACTCTCTCTCCTGAAGGAGTTTATTGGCTCACAGAAAAAGGGGTTCAGAAGATTAATTCTGAATTGTCTCAAATACTTTTACATCCAATATGTAATTGATACTAATGCCAAAAGTTTTTACTTAAAAAGATGCATAAAGGCCTCAAATAAATCAGATAAGATTTAAATGTTCATGTGAAAATATTTAGCATCAGTGTATTCTCACAGTACATTTCTTCTGTTTGGAGATGTAGACACGGAAGGGAAAGAACTGCTATGAAAGAAACTTCTTGAAGCAAATTTGGATACAAATGTTAATGTTATATTTTATAGGAATTACAGCTGAATTATGCTAAAATGTCTTCTAAATGTTTATGAACATGGTACAACCTATCTGGAGATGTGACTTCTGATATTTGTGGAACACAAAAGGGAACTGGAAAGGGACTTGAGGTGCTAGTTGACAGCCAGCAGTGTGCCCAGGTGGCCAAGAAGGCCAATGGCATCCTAGTTGGAGGAGAAATTGCATGCTCAGCAGGGCTAGGGAAGGGATTGTTTCCTTGTCCCTGGGACTGATGAGGCTGCACATCAAATCTTGTGCTCAATTCTGGGCCCCTCAGGACAAGAAAGACATTGAGGTGCTGGAGTGTGTCCAGAGAAGGGCAATGAGGCAATGAGGCTGATGAAAGGACTGGAGTACAAGTCCTATGAGGAATAGCTGAGGGAGCTGGAGTGTTTAGTCTGGAGAAAAAGATACTCATTGGAGACCTTACTACTCTCTACAACTGTGTGAAAGGCGGTCACAGAAAGTTGGTGTTTGGTCTTTTCTCCTAGGCAACTTGTGACAGGACAAGAGCCTAGGCGCATAGCCACAAGCTGCACCACAAGTTTCAGGCTGGACGTCAGAAAGCATGGTTAAGTGCTGTAATGGACTGCTCAGTGAGGTGGTGGAGTCACTATCCCTGAACGCTTTCAAGAAACAACTGGTCATGGCATTTAGTGCTATTGGTTTGGTTGGTGTAGTGGTGTTGGATGTAAGGTTGGATCTGGTGATCTCGAAGGTCTTTTCCAACTGTGTATAATGATTCTATAATTATCTTAGTCTCTCGTCCAAGAGGATTTGAGATGGGTAAGTTTTCAATTTGTCTTGTCTCTCTGTCTCTGCCTCCCTCAGCTTTTTTCTCTGTCTGGCAAATGCTCTCATGCTCTACTGCCTGTCCCTCCTGCAGGCTGTCCACAACACACATGCTCTACTGGCCTCATACTTGCTTGTTGCTATACTTGCACCAATGCATGCACACGTGCTCTGGTGCTCTTTCTCTTCCTCTCCCTGTGTGTTGTCTGCACTCTGCCCTACACATGCTTGTGCTTTCCCTCTGCCAACTGCTCTGTCTGGGTCTCCCTCGGCCTCTGCCACTCTCTTTTGCATCCTTTACCTGTCTTTCCCACTCTCTCTTGCTTGCTTTGCATCAGTCTTTCCATTCCCACTGTCTCTCTGCCTCTCTCTCCCTCTATCAATGTCTTCAGCACATATCCATCATGCAGGGTTAGAGAGTCTATATGGGATTTATATGTACTTCTTTGCCTTTCATACATGTTTTGAGGTAATTTGAAATGAAAAGTGCAGAAATAACATAAAGTCTTATAATGGTAGTGGTATTATAGTTAAGTACTGACATATCTTCATTGTTAGCATATAATCATTACAAATTTAAAAAGAAGTAATTTCTTACCATTTATGCGCTCATACATGATTTAGTAATGCATTATCTAGTTGTGTTGTAGGTCCGCTTTTTCTAATTAATTGGGGAAACATAAATGTAGTTTTAGGAGCTTCATAATTTGTGTTTATTTTAACTTGTTTATTAATTTTAGATTTATCCTTGATGGATTAGAAGATGAAAGACAGGCATAATTTTACTGCTAATTTTCCTCAAAATAATAAACACTTTCTCATTCCCGTGTTTGCTTGTCAATAAAAAAAGTCCTTACCAAATTGAGGAAGCAAGTGATTTCAAAGGTAACATTATAATTCTGTCATCAGATTTTATCCTCTGCATAGGGTATGTCGTTCAGACATAAATCAGTACTGTTATGGCTTAATGAGATGAATTAATCATGGGGTAGCTGCTTAAAAACAGAATTATTTGTATTTTAAATCTTGTACTTCTGTTTCAGAGCCTTTTTCTTTTATTTTTTAATGGCATGGCTGTTAAAGAAAGTTTTTATCTTAATACTTCAGAAAGAAGAAACCTCTTTTAGAGTCTTGAAGATAGTGCAACATGCACACTCTTCCAATGTTTTCTTTTTACTTACAGTCCTTCACAAGAGAAGGAGCTATCTATTGTATTATAGGGGCCAGAATTCTGCTTCCCCTGGAATCAATTACTGTTTCTTGTTGGATAAAGCTGGGTCTTCATTCTCCAGGAGTTCAACAGATGCTATTAACAGCAGTTGGACTGCCCTCCACTCTTTTTTGCTCCTCTCCAGAAGGACTAATTTCTTACCTAGTGTCGAAATGTGCTGCTTCTAGACTGACTATAAGCCTGCTTTTCAATGTACTGGTTAAAGAAAAAGGTGATTCTTTATTACTTTCATGCTACTTTGAATTGAAATACTCATAAATAAATAAATTTTAAACTCATTAGAGTGGGATGACACCTCTTGCAACCCTGACATTTTGCAAACCTCATTTTGTCAAAAACAAAGTTGTTACAGGATTTAAGAAACAATAATTAACAACTAACTAAAATCCAAATAACCAGATTGAAGAGATGTAACATGAGGAACTCTAATTTAATCTCCTTGAATATGCTCAGCTGTTATCTGGAGTTTTGTCACCAGATAACAGCTATATCAGGATGCTAAGTATTTAGAAACTATTTTAGAATAATTAAACTATAATTGCTTTAAAACCTAATGTTAATGTATATTAGCAAAATACTGTTTAAAACACGAAAAAAAGAGACATCTAAATGCCAGTGATGTTGGAAAGTTGTCTTCCTTAATTTGAATGTCAGACCACTTCTCCTTTCTGCGTCTTAACTGTGTTCCCAACTTCCGTTCCTCTTCACAGCATTTTTGTTAGCTGTCTTTTCATCCCTCTCCTCTATGGGCTTCTCATTGCTCTCTCTCCTTTCATCATTTCCCCCTCTTATCACTAGCCTCTTTCCCTCACTTTCTCTGCCACCTTTGCATGCTGTTTCTTCCTGTGGCTTTCTTCATTCTAATAACTTAGCACAGTTGATATGAAGAGCCTTCTCAGAGTGCTTTTGTCATTGGTTAGTACTTGAAATATTTTCCAATGTGTACCTGTTTGTGAATTCCTTCCTATTTTTTCTCCTTGAGGTGAATCCAGGCAGCCATGTCCTTTTGGTTTTTGTTGTTGTTTTTTTGTTGTTGTTGTTGGCAGAGGCACATGCAGTGTCTGTCCCCTCCACTCCAGCCCGGGCCATGGCAGTGAGCGAGGGCCACTGGGTGCTGGCTGGCTGTGTGGCCCTGGCGGGGTGGAGGTGGCCATGGTGGGTAGCCCTGTGCGGTGGGTGTCACCCGGGCTCTCTGTGCCATTCGCAGGATATGACGACAACAGAGGCTCTGCTGGTGGCTGCGGACAGGGGTCAATGATGGCGGCCCAGCAGCTGGGGGATCCTGCGGACCAGGAACGTGCGGAGGCAGTTTTGGGTGTGCGTGGCTGCCCCACGACTCCCTGTGTATGGCTCTGCACACATGCTGGTGGTGCCACTGGAGCCAGACCATGTGTTGGTCCTTGAGGGTGGCCATGTTGCCGACAGCCTCTTCCATCTCTTGATGGAAGTCGCTGCAAAACTCTTTCATGTTTCTGACTCCAACAGTTCTACTCAGCTGCTGCTTGGTGGAAGAAGGAGAGCAGAAGCAGAGCCAGGGGGGAAAGGTTTTTAAACCTAGCACGCAGTGGGCTCGCTCTCTTTTCCTCCCTTCTTAATGGATAAAATGGAGACACAGACTTTCCTTCAGCTGCTCCCTGCCAGCAGACAGCAGCCACGCAGCAGCTTTTCCAGTAGTGCGATCAGCACCCAATCCATCTCCTCCAAATACCCAGAGGAAAAAAAGGTCAGTTTTGAAACAATTCTTTGGTTTTCCCCTTTTCCTTCTCCCCATCAGTTTGTTTTATTCCCTCCATTTTATTATTATGTCTTCCCTATTTTTGTCCCTTCACCCCTCCCCTCCCTCTCTATCCTGTTGATTAGGAGGGGGGGGGAAACATTCACATCTATATATATACATATATAGATCACAGAATCACAGAATATTCTGAGTTGGAAGGGACCCACAAGGATCATCAAGTCCAACTCCCAGGTGAATGCCCATACAGGGATTGAACTCACAAACCCTGGTGCTAATATAACGGTCATGTCATCCCCTTTTTTTTTTTTTTTTAAATATAATAACCTAACACACTATCCCATTGCCCTGTTATCTAGGCAATGTCACTGAGTTCCTCATCCAGTCTTTTCTTAAACACCNCCTCTGGCAGTTCAACATTTGCCCCTAACTTGGTATCATCTGCAAACTTGCTAATGGTGGACTCAATTCCCCCATCCATGTCACCAATAAAGATATTAAACAGTACCTAGCACTGATCCCTGTGGGACTGCACTAGTGACTGGCTGCCAGCTGGATGTGGCACGATTTACCGACACTCTCTGAGCTTGTCCATCCAACCAATTCTTAACCCAGCACAGAATGCTCCTATCCAATCCATGATCTGAGAAGTTCTCCTAAAGCTTACCATGGGAAACCCTGTCAACGGCTTTGCTAAGATCCTTGTGCACAACATCCACAGCCTTTCTCTGATCAATCAGGCTAGTTGCCAGTTCATAAAAGGAGATCAGGTTGGTCAGGCAGGAGCTGCCTCTCCTGAATCTGTGTTGACTAGATCTAATGTTATAGTTATTTTGCAGGTGCTGCATAAATAAAGGGTTTTTTTCCTCCTTTCCAAAATCCATCCTGCCTAGAGTCCTATTTTATATAATTTTAAAGAAAAACCATAACTGTCTTCTATAAATGAAGACAGCTTTGTAGCTGGTACACTGTTTGCACCCGAACTGTGCTAAGTCTTGTCCCTGTGGAACCACAATGTTAAAGTCAGTATCTGTAGTAACCTGTTCATCAATTTTTGAAAGCTGCCTCTTTGTGCCTGTGACACTGCTAACTCTTGCCCAACCCCTTTCATAATCACTATTAGTTTTGTGACAACTTCTCACTTAAAATGTACTGATGATTATCTTGTATGCCAAAGTTAACATATAATCATTTAACCTTTCAGTTACATAAAGGAAAATTTTCTTTCCTGTCTCTTCTGAAGAATCATGTTACTATCTCTCTTTGTCCACTTAGCCTTTTTTATACAATTTTATCTGTTGCATATAGGTGATCTCTTAGGAATTATCTGTGCTGATGTGCAAGGAAGTTCTGTAAGAACTGTGTAAAATAAGTTCTTAAGTCACTAAATTTATTTATTTAGTTTTACTTCTGCTTGTAATCCTGAATGTTTTTTTTTCCCTTAGCTGATTACCAAATTCTTGCATCTTATATCAGGAAGCATCTTTCTTGTTTTCTACTCACTATTCTTTCATTAGAAAAATTACACGAGTCATGGCGATATCAGTGTGTACCCCAAACTGCCTCAATGAATAAGGGGAGACTCCTAAATGCTATAATTACAAAAATAGAAAATATCGCTCAATCACTGAAGATACCAGCTATAGTTTCCGCAGTATCTTGTTTGTTAGGCAGATTTTCATACTTTAGAAATCATATCTTTCAGAACTGCATAGGTTTATCTGCCCAGTATCTTCATGCCATGATTTAAGTGCCCAGAAAAATACTTTTAATATGTACCTGTTTTGAATTTCTTTCCATTTGTCCAACAGTAAGTCCAGGAGGGGAGGGGTGGACCATGTTCTGGTGCTTCAGGGAGACATGGTGTTGGCTCCTGCTGCCACTGAGGGGGGCCTAGGCTGCAGAGAGTGAGCAGGTATTGGTGGGTGCTGGTAGGCACTGCAGGGGCGGGTGGCGCTGCCAGTGGTGGCTGTGGCCGGTACTCGTGCAGGAGCCACCACACCCTCGGGGCATAAGCGTGGAGCAGTGCAGCCACAGCGCTTGGGTCCTGCCTGGCGGGGCTATCTAGCTACCATGGAGGCCTCCATGAGCTTGTGATGTAGGCCATCATCTCCTCCGGAGTAAACAGAAATGAGAAAAAAGTTTTAACAGGTTGGAGCTGCTTTTCATTCGCCGCCAGAGAAAACTGAGGTAATACGGAGAGGAGGTTTTAAATACTTCTGGTGTGGCAGAAGCTGGGGCTCTTCTTGGACCTCACTGCCCAGAGGCAAGCTGTTGGTTAGCTGTGACTCACCCAGCCACTTTGTAGAACTTTCTACCTGCCTGTTCCAGTCAGGAGTTATCCCTGAATCTCCTGTTGTTCCTGTGTTCTTACGTTCTAGTATCTCTGTTTGCCTGCATCCCCATATTTCCTGTTCTCCTGCTGACTTGCGTTCCAATGGCAAAAACTACTGCTGGTTCCCATCCCTACAGTCACCACCAGCTCTGGACTCTGTTGCTGCTTCAGAATCCTTTTTGTTACAAGTTTTATTCTATTGTTTGTTTTTTTCTGGGTGTGGGTGACTGATGTGTGTGTGGATCCTGGGTGTGTAGGTTTTTAGGGCTGTGGGGGGAGTGTTTTTTGTTTTCTTTTATCTCCTTTATTTCATACAGTTCATTCAATTATTTCATACATTTTCATTTATATTTGTAACAAATCTTGTTACGTCTCTAAGGATCTCTTGTCTGGAGTTAATAAGTAACCCCTCCCCTTAACACTTCAGAAAACGAGTAATTTTGCCAGATAATAGCTGCATCACTTTGATGTGACTGAATTTTTTCTAAAGTGTGTACCATTGTAATCAAACAAATAGTTCAGAAGCATAGATGTTGATAATATTGATGATCATATGGGTTAAAAATTGAATTCATGAAGTGAATACTGTGAAAGATTAGGAATTGTCCGAAGTTTTTTTTGGTTTTGCTCTGGGCTTTTTATTTTGTACTAATTCTTTTACTTTCAGAAAGTAAGAAGAAGTGCTGAGCAATAGAAGTTAATAAGACATTGTGCTTTATTACGTGAATATTTAAATAGCAGGAACACAATCAGACTATCTTCTAGTCTTAATTTTATTTAAAATAAAAAAAAACAAACTTCAAATGCTGAAGCCTTTGTTTAGTCTTTTTTTGCTTAACTGCTTAGTTATCCATTATTATAAAAGACAGCTACCACTTCGTTGTTTTTATTGATAGCTTTCAGAGTAAGAAAAAAATATTAAATACTGCACTGTATTTGTACAAGAATTTTGTAATGGGATCAAAAGATAAATTTCTGCCCACATGTTGCATTTGGTGGGCCTTATATTTAAAGACCTGTAAAAGGAAGGGTTATCTATAACTTGAGCAAGTTTATTATGGCTTAGTGATTTGCTGATTGATTTCATTTGCTGTCAGTTACAGCTCTCTTAATGTCAGCTTTCTTTGCATAATGCCTTGAAGTAAAGAAAAGACTGATGAAGATTTTTCAGATTGATGCCACTTACATAAACTGACCCTGATTTGCCCTTCTGCATGACAATATAAGTGACAGCAGTTAGATGAAAATCTAGCAATGAATATGCAATTCTGGGAAAGGAAAACACAGTAAACCTTTCAGAATATAAAACTAGGCATCAAATCCAGCTTGTTCTGTTATTTCTGTAGTTGTTCTGTATTGAAGAAATAGACCAGGACAGCATCCCAAGTTCACAGGTTCACAGGTTATTCTGAGTTGGAAGGTTGTATACTGCTGAAGAGAAATTCAAAGAATTTTGAAAGGATTAAAAGTTAACCCAATTCCACCAGTTTGTCCCTAATTATATTTAAGGGGGTGTAAGTGGCAGCAACTGTTGTGTAAATTATGGCTTATAAATTCCCATATGTTGTTGCATGAAGATTTTATTTTTACATTGTTATTTTGCAGAAATCATACCAAACTATTTTGAAGCTGTTATCTTGATTTTTCAGTTACTGAATTGTTGTCTTGTGACACGTGTTGCTAATATCCTAAGAAATCATGAAAACCACAGAATCACAGAATCACAGAATACTATGAGTTGGAAGAGACTCATAAGGATCATCTAGTCCAACTCACCATCTAACTCCTGTAAAGAGACTGAACGCACACCCCAGAGTGGTGAACATAAACCCAGTTCCCTCACAAGTTCACAGGCCACTCTGAGCCAGAAGGGACCCATAGGACCATCCTGCCCAACACCCCCACAGCTAGACTATGTCACTAAGCTCCTCATCCTGTCTTCTCTTAAACACCTCCAGGGACGGCGACTCAACCACCTCCATGGGCAGTCCATTCCAATGAGCAATCACACTCTCTGTGAAAAGCCTCTTCCTAACATTCAGTCTAAACCTCCCCTGGCGTAGCTTAAGGCCATGTCCTCTCATTCTGGTGTCATCAGACTGAAAAAAGAGGTCCACACCTACCTGGTGGCAACCTACCCTNTGCAAACTTGCTGATGATGGACTCAATTCCCTTGTACACATCATCAATAAAGATGTTGAACAGTGCCGGGCCTAACACTGATCCCTGTGGGACTCTGCTAGTGACTGGCTACCAGATGGACGTGACACCATTCACCAACACTCTCTGAGCTTGTCCATCCAACCAATTCCTAACTCTGCATGAAGAGTTTCCATCCAGTCTGTGCTCTACGAGTTTCTCCTGAAGCTTATTATGGGAAACCATGTCAAAGGCTTTGCTATGGTCCAAATACACAACATCCACAGCCTTTTTGTCATCAACCAGTTGAGTCACCGGATCATAAAAGGAGATCAAATTTGTCAGGCAAGACCTGCCTCTTCAGAAATCCATGCTAACAAGTTCTAATGTCATGGTCGTTTTGTAGTTGCTGCATAGTAGCTCGGATCATCTTTCCTGCCCTTCTTATGGATGGGTGTCACATTAGCCAATTTCCAGTCTTGTGGTACATCACCAGCAAGCCAGGACTGTTGGTAAATAATGGAGGGTGGCTTGGTGAGTAAATCTACTAATTCTTTCATGACCCTTCGATGGATCCCGTCTGGTGCCATGGACTTACGAGGGTCCAAGCCACTCAGCAAGTCTCTGACTGCCTCCTCTTGGATTACAAGGGGGTTATACTGCACCCCAACTCCTTCCATCAGCCTGCTGGTTTAGTTATCCTGCAGGCAGTCTGTCTTAC
>WEKX01020894.1:18442-60511 GCA_013390025.1 Pitta sordida | reverse complement strand
ACTGCAGGAACTGGGACTGTTCAGCCTGGAGAAGAGGAGGCTCAGAGGTGACCTCATTGCTGTTTATGACTACCTGAGGGGAGGTTGCAGTCGGGGGGGTGTGGATCTCTTCTCTCAAGCTGCCAGCACCAGAACAAGAGGATATGGCCTTAGACTACGCCAGGCAAGGTTTAGGCTGGATGTTAGGAAGAGCTTTTTCACAGAGAGAGTGATTGCTCATTGGAATGGACTCCCCAGGGAGGTGGTGGAGTCACCATGCCTGGAGGTGTTAAAGAAAAGACTGGATGAGGAGATCAGTGACATGGTCTAGTTGTTGGGAGGCTTGGATGGATGGAGCGTGGTGCCCATGGCTCCAAGGTTGTGGTTTCGATCCCTGAGTGGGTGCTCGCTTGTGAGTTGGACTAGATGATCCTTGTGTGTTCCCTCCAACTCGGAATACCCTGTGAATCTGAGATCATTTGATCTGGAGGAATAAATTTCTAGTACTGAACACATTTTATTCTCAAAAGACTGAAAATTTTTTCTGACATTTTGCATTTTTTTGTCCAAATCATGGTCTGTGCACCTTCTCAGAGCCCACTTTCTTACTCACATATGCTATAGAGTGTACCAGTGACTACTGAGCAATAACTCCTCTGAATAACATAAATATGGAAAGGCTTCAGGCATTCAGTAAAATGTTTTTCTTTTTATGCTCAAGGAAAGAACTTAATCCTTGGCAACTTCCATGGTTCTAACAGATAAAATTTAATTACTGAATCATGAAAACCTGCTGTATTAAGGGAAGTCTTTAAAAATTATTTTCTTGAACAGTATTTTCATGTGGAAATATGATTTGTCAGATGCTCATACATGTGATTACTGACCTAGTAATTGAATTCATGAACTATAAATTTATAAATATATATGTTTTAGTTTCACAGGTATGTTAGTTGGCTCTTTAGAATATTTAAAAAATAATCAGGTATATGGAACTGGGTAGTTTTGTTACTTTTCATATCTTTTAAGGCAAAATATAATTAAAAATGAAATGTGCATATTGAAACAACTGAGAACACTAATCTCATTAAAAAAGATTTTCTGTTCTTTGCAGACCAACCTCTCAGTGAATAAATGAGGGTTTGACAGGTTTTTTCTTTGTACAACTAGGTTTCTGATGAAACCCTTATTGCTAGTTCAAATACAAACTAATTTTTTAAAATAAAAGGGTACATCCCTCCTTTAACTGAATGATTAAAAAACCCCAGGAGGACTAAAATCTATTGAGCAAACACTATTGGTAATCAACAGAGACAGTGTAGGGAAGTTAAATTCTGGATATTTCTGAATTTAGAAGAATATGAAGATGTCTATCTTCACTTGAAATTTTCCACCTGTTGACTGATAGTTACAAAATATGTATTTAATAATTTTTCCCATGTAAATGGTTGAAGGTAAAAAAATATATTCTTATATTATTTTCTGTCAAAGAAATATTCTACCGTTACTAATTTATTTTTTCGAGAAGTCTTAACCATAATCAGCCCTTTACCATAGCATTTGGTAGTGAATTAATATGATTAGTAAGAAAATGTGATGTCCTGTTTCTTTGGCAAGAAATATTTTATCACACTCGATGAGGTGAGTTTAAAAGGTGAATCAACCCAGAAGACAGAGGTGGTAAAGAGGACATAGGAAGAGAACCTTGATTATAGAAGTATTCCCACTTTAAGCAATAAAAATCAAAAGTGAACTGAATTTTTAAGTCTGGTTTTTACTGGAGATTCAAGTTGGAAGTACAGTAATCCCTTGAATATCATGGGAGGTTGGTTCTAGAAAGATGCCGCAATAAGTGAAATCTGCAAAGTAGTGGTTAATATGGTTATGTGTGGGGTGTGCATTCGGTCTCTGTATGGGCGTTAGATGGTGAGTTGGGCTAGATGATCCTTGTGGGTCCCTTCCAACTCATAGTATTCTGTGATTCCGTGATTCTGTGACAGTAAAAATGGTAAAGACGTGGGGAACAAACCCCACAACGCATATGAACCCACAAATGCTGAATTGCAAAGTAGTGAGGGATTACTGTAGTTGCTAGAGCTGCTCTGGGGTTTGTGTTGCAGGCAGGATAGCTGCCAAACTTTGAACATTGGCTGAAAAAGTAGATGTGCATCCAGTGACCAGATGTTGGTATGCATCCAGTTAAGTACACCTGTGGGACATCTAACAATACTCTAGGGTTAAAAGTGAATAAGACTAATTTTGCCCAAGTGGGATTGTTGAAAATCTGTGGTGTCATTTTCTGTGTTTGCACTACCAGCTATTTGCAGTCACATAGCCGCTGTTTCCAAACCAGGAATCCTATTTGAGTATCAAATTTGCGCCTGTATCACAAGAAATATTTTCATTGTCTGTGACTAACTACAGGGTTGTCTTACCTAACTTGGTTTCCTGACAAGGCTGGTCAGGCATACTTTATCTGCACTTCTCTTGGGCTTTCCTGAGGCTCTGCTACAACTTCTTCATCTGTAATAGCAATTGCATAATGACCAGGAAATCGTTTTTATATCTGTTTTGATTTTAGGTTAGTCTTGTAGAATTGTATAGTCAAAAACCATTTTTTCCCCCCAGAATTTCATATACTTCTATGGCTAATAATGTAATAATTTTGCCCAAGTGAGATTGTTGAAAATCTGTGGTGTCACTTTCTGTGTTTGCACTACCTACAGACCAGCTATTTGCAGTCACATAGCCGCTGTTTCCAAACCAGGAATCCTATTTGAGTATCAAATTTGCGCCTGTATCACAAGAAATATTTTCATTGTCTGTGACTAACTACAGGTTTGTCTTACCTAACTTGGTTTCCTGACAAGGCTGGTCAGGCATACTTTATCTGCACTTCTCTTGGGCTTTCCTGAGGCTCTGCTACAACTTCTTCATCTGTAATAGCAATTGCATAATGACCAGGAAATCGTTTTTATATCTGTTTTGATTTTAGGTTAGTCTTGTAGAATTGTATAGTCAAAAGCCATTTTTTCCCCCCAGAATTTCATATACTTCTATGGCTAATAATGTAATAATTTGCAAGATCCGTGTAGGATAAACTATGAAAGGTATCTCTCAGAGGACGAGAGGCATAGAATGACAGCAAAGGAATTAAATTGCGAGCACAGAAGATGACACACAGATCCCNTGCAAAGTAGTGAGGGATTACTGTAGTTGCTAGAACTGCTCTGGGGCTTGTGTTGCAGGCAGGAATGCTGCCAAACTTTGAACATTGGCTGAAAAAGTAGATGTGCATCCAGTGACCAGATGTTGGTATGCATCCAGTTAAGTACACCTGTGGGACATCTAACAATATTCTAGGGTTAAAAGTGAATAAGACTAATTTTGCCCAAGTGAGATTGTTGAAAATCTGTGGTGTCACTTTCTGTGTTTGCACTACCTACAGACCAGCTATTTGCAGTCACATAGCCGCTGTTTCCAAACCAGGAATCCTATTTGAGTATCAAATTTGCGCCTGTATCACAAGAAATATTTTCATTGTCTGTGACTAACTACAGGGTTGTCTTACCTAACTTGGTTTCCTGACAAGGCTGGTCAGGCATACTTTATCTGCACTTCTCTTGGGCTTTCCTGAGGCTCTGCTACAACTTCTTCATCTGTAATAGCAATTGCATAATGACCAGGAAATCGTTTTTATATCTGTTTTGATTTTAGGTTAGTCTTGTAGAATTGTATAGTCAAAAACCATTTTTTCCCCCCAGAATTTCATATACTTCTATGGCTAATAATGTAATAATTTGCAAGATCCGTGTAGGATAAACTATGAAAGGTATCTCTCAGAGGACGAGAGGCATAGAATGACAGCAAAGGAATTAAATTGCGAGCACAGAAGATGACACACAGATCCCAACAGCTCAACAACATTCAAGTACTGAGCATGGAGGGAATGAATTCTTTGGAACAAAGTAAAATTTGCTTTAGGAATTCAAAAAAATAAATAATCAAAGATACAAAAAATATTAAAACATGCCATTGTATTAAAATTAACTGGTATGTGGAATTGCAGGCCAAAGAAGAAAAAGCGGTTTTTTCCCATCTCTAAGTGCTTCATAATCTCATTTTTTTTCTGTTTGAATTGGTTGTAGTTAATTTCTTTCTCTATGGAGAAAAGCAAGAGTAGGAAAGACGACTGTGGAATGATATGCTTGAAACAAAATCCAAAATGGCAGCTCAGTCTTGGCTTAACTTCAGCAGAACTGTATAGGTATGTGACTAAACATAAAAATTATGGAGAATCTGAACATGAGAGTGTAGTTTTGCATTTTATTTGGAACTGAGGGGAAATCGAGTTTTGCTGAACGGTTCTTTTCATTAGGCTAATATATAGTTTGACCCTGTAAGGAGTTGCATTGAAATAACTGAAGAGGTTGCAAATTGGGAGATTGGAGATCTGATTTGGATTCTGAGATTGCTTTTGACACTAAATCAGTCTTAATTAAATATTGAAATATTCTTTACCTAAGTGTCCCATTGTAGTGCTGGGAAAGAGTGCTTGTAAAATGAGTATGTGTTTATGTTACTTTTTCACCATTTGCATAGGACACAACAATACCATGTTGGTTCCAAGTGGGTTTTTTTAAGTAATCTATCTGTTTTGATTTTGTCTGCTTTGTTAGACAATTTATTAAAAATATTGTTTTAGTTTATGAATGGTATAATAGTTATTTTAGTAAGTATTCATAAATTATTACCTGCCTATCTAATAATTAAACCTTATGGCAAGTCTTGTTAACAAAGTTCTTGGAATACTTTATCTAATCTCTCCTTTTTTAATTCTTTTTTCATTTACACACCTCTATCACAGACTGAGAAACAAAGTCTTTTTATCAAGTAAGAAGGCATTTATGATGAAAGAAATGTAATGGGAAAATGTTTCAGCTTTTCTTAAATGTATTTTTTTTTGGCAAGTCCTTGTAAAAGTCCGATATACTAGAGAACCACAAATAATCTGTGCAGCAATTATGTATTTTCAAAGAAAATTTCAAAGAAACCTTTGATATTTTCATGATCAATAATTTTTAAATTTTCATCATGTGTGTTCTGCCATATAGCTACTGATTTAAAAGTAGTATTAATTTTATATACTATTATATGGTCTAAACAGTCTTCAAGTTGGATGTAGTCATAGTCTAATTTTTCTCACAAATCAATGTTTGAGTACTTGAAAATGTTTTGATAAACAATTGAACTTAATATTGTGAAATGTAATTGCCTTCATTAAATTTACTAAATTATAGGTATGTATTCATATATAGCCGTGGGTTATGTAATTCCAGATGACTGGCAGGACTGGCCAGTGTGGTCTTAATTTGACAGCATTTTGTCTCTTGCTACCTAAACATGTTAAGAACAGGGTAAGCTTTTGTGATGATTCTGTTACAAGGCAGGTGAATCTGAACAAAATTGTCCAGGACTATGAAGTGAGATAATATGTAACAGATAGTCAAAGACATAGAAAAGGTGTGCAGTGAAGACAGTAAGAACTTGTCAGGACATGGGGGAGAAATGGAAAATGCAGTAAGTAGAGAGAGAATTCGATAAAAAGAAAAAGAGACAAAATGGTAATCAGATATTTTTAGAAGTATGAGTTCACCTAAAGCTGCCATTGTAGAACAGTGATTTTATGTACAGATTTGTACACCTTAGTAGCATCCTAGTTACTTGCTTTGCATACAATGTAGGCTGTGTACTGGGAAAAAAAAAAAAGAATCAGTTTGTGTGAGATTGCTGCAGTTTGTCTTGTAGGATTCTGTAGCTGAAGGATAACATACATGTATATACTCATACCTGTGTTCCATGTATTTTCTAGCAGCTTCTTGGTGTATTGTTATTGTGATGTTCGTTACTATAGGGTGTTTATCTTTTATTCCATGAGTGACATGTAGGATTTTTTTAACTTACTTGCAGGTTTCACGGTATCTGAATATTTCTGATGATATGTGGTAAGGTCAGACCCCATCTTGAATACTGCGTGCAGTTCTGGGCTCCCCAGTTTAAAAGGGATGTTGAGCTGCTTGAGAGGGTGCAGAGAAGGGCAACGAGGATGGTGAAGGGACTGGAGGGCAGGCCCTATGAGGAGCGACTACGGGAACTGGGACTGTTCAGTCTGGAGAAGAGGAGGCTCCGAGGGGACCTCATTGCTGTTTACAACTACCTGCGGGGAGGTTGCAGCCAGATGGGTGTAGACCTCTTCTTCCAGGCTGACGACACCAGAACGAGAGGGCACAGCCTCAAGCTACGCCAGGGGAGGTTTAATCTCAATGTTAGGAAGCGGTTTTTCACGGAGAGAGTAATTGCATATTGGAATGGGCTGCCCAGGGAGGTGGTGGAGTCGCCATCCCTGGAAGTGTTTAAGAGAAGACTGGACGAGGAGCTTAGTGACATGGTCTAGCTGGTCTAGCTGGGGGGTGAGGGCTGGATGACCCTGGGCCCCCTCCGGCCCAGAGTGGCCTGCTAGACTGTGAGGCATCTAGGTTGTTATTATACTCTGGGATGTGCTCTTGGTCGCTGTACGGGTATTAGATGGTGAGTTGGACTAGATGATCCTTGTGGGTCCCTTCCAACTCATAATTTTCTGTGATTCTGTGATTCTGTGACTGGAAAAGAGATAGAATCATGTAAGGTTCCAGTGAAGATGGATCAGGTGGCAGTGGTTTGCTTGCCAATAGCTCACTTGCAAGAGACATGGAAATGCTTGGAGGCACTACTTATGATGTGAAATGTTGTGGAAAATGTTTTTAATGGATTATGATATAAAGATCTTCCTTATGGACATGCTGGTATGATATTCTGAATTTTCATTCTGAAATTACAATATCGAGCCAGAAGAGGTGTCTACAGAAACATCTCTGGAACCTTATTCAATGTTGCATTAAGAACTGAGGAGAGCTTGGCAATCAGTTTTCTGCTCTCTTTTTTTGCTTTGTCTTTAGGTTTAATCTCTGCTTCACTCCCACAAGCCTTTATCATGTCTGTTAGCTCAGTGGGAGAATGTAATATTGCTTCTTGGTACACAGATTGAATGCTAATGTGAGTAAAACTCCTTGTACCATATGTATTTTATAGATACATTTATTATATGTGTTGCACATAGTGTGCTTTACTGTAATGAAAAAGGAGTAATGGATTTGCTATGTTATTCAGACTTAATGATATCATAAATACCATTTTAGAAGGATAATACACATAATACGCGGGGCACATAGTATACAACCTGTCAATGCAAACTTTGGGGAGAATAAAATAACTGTGAAATATCTTTGTTGTTTCACTGGGACAAGTGGTGATGTGAGCAGTATCCTCCAGGGCTCGAATATTTGCTGAGGAAGGAATGTAATCTATACTCTGAACATTCTTGGAATTCTGGATTTCTGAAAAAAAAGAATAAATAATTAATCTTCATAATGACATAAGTACTAGAAGCTGGAGCTACTGTGGAGACTGTGAATTGGACTACAAGTAGGAGCACAATAATATAATCGTATTACCTCTAGCTGAAAGAGAGTTTGACATTACACTGTAAGCCATAAGCACAAATTGAAATACAGTTGACCCTCGATTATTGTGGGGCTGCGCGTCTCCCTGGCTCCTGCGAAGCCCTCACTCCATGATGATAGGCAGCTCATGAATATACAAATTAGGCACTACCTGCCTCAGCCCTGGTGCACTATGGTGGTGCCCAGCCCCGCTCACTGCAGTGCAAAGGAACGGGAGGTTCCCAGCACCCGCAGGGATGTCATGCCTGGAAAAACACCACTTCCCTTTGCCGCTCAGCTGTGTGTGCCGATGCCCTGCCATGTCCCAGCTTGCATCCTGACAGGGGAACCTGGCTGCCCTGCTGGAGCCACACTCCTTGCTCAGCACTTGGGCCAGGGAGGTCTCCTCCTTCAGTGCTCAGATGATCTCTGGATTGGATAGCGCAAGTCTTTCTGTTCACAGTGTGGATCCCACTTGTGCTGGTCGTGTCCCCTGGCCCTCCCCTCCTTGGCCCAAGCACTGAGCAAGGAACACTCCCCTCTCCAGTAAAGGCTCCAAGGGAGGAGCCCTCCCCTCCCTGGCCTGAGTGCTGAGCAAGGAGCGCTCCCCTTCCTGGTCATGACTCTGAGGGAGGAGCCCTCCCCTCCCTGGCCTGAGCACCGAGCAAGGAGCATTCCCCCAGTGGGGAAGCCGGGAGACACAATGGGGTGCTGATGCACATGGCCAAGTGGCAGAGAGACATGGGTTTTTTCCAGGCGTGGCGTCCTTGTGGGCACCGGGAGCCTCCTGTCCTTTCCACTGCAGTGAGTGGAGTGCGGCCAACACACCACAATACTATGCCAGGGCTGAGGGGGTTGGCGGATCAGCGATCTGCATATTCATGAGCTGTCTTTGCATATTCATGACTGTCTGTTAATGTATGCGCAATCGTGAATGCACTGCGAAACATAGGGCTGTCTTTGTGGAGAAAACACCTCACGAAGAAGTGAACCTGTGAGATTAGAACCGCAGAGTAATGAGGGTTTACTGTAATAAAATTTAATTTTAGAGAAGGTATGGATCTTTGAAAGGTGTTGAATTCTGATTCATTAGCTCTGTCACACAGGAGAAGTAAGACAATGTGGTGGTTGGATCCCGGCTAGATGCCAGGCATCCACTATACCTCACAACTACAGAGATATGACGAAAAAAAGGCCATAGATGTTGTGTACTTGGACCTTAGCCAAGCCTTTGACACTGTTTCCCATAATAAGCTTCAGGAGAAACTCATTGAGCATGGAGTGGACAGAAGCATTTTATCTTGGGTTAGGAACTGGTTGGATGGATGAGTTCAGAGAGTGTTGGTGAATGGTGCCACATCCAGCTGGCAGCCAGTCACTAGTGGAGTCCCACAGGGATCCATGTTAGGCCCGGCACTGTTCAATGTCTTTATTGATGATATGGTGAGGGAATTGAGTCCATCCTCAGCAAGTTTGCAGATGATACCAAGCTGGGTGGAAAATGTCGAGCTGANTGGCCTCAAACTACACCAGGGAAGGTTTAGACTGGATGTTAGAAAGAGGTTTTTCACAGAGAGAGTGATCGCTCATTGGAATGGTCTGCCCAGGGAAGTGGTGGAGTTGCCATCCCTGGAGGTGTTTAAGAGAAGACTGGATGAGGAGCTCAGTGACATGGTCTAGTTGGTGGGGTGTTGGACTAGATTATCCTGTTGGTCCCTCCTAACTTGGAGTAACCTGTGAACCTGTAAACAAATAAAAAAAATTAAAGACGCCTGGTGCATCATCTTGTTTTACTTCTGGGTGGGGAGTCACGCCACGATCGCTGTCACTGCTGTGACCTGTGTTTAAGTGCTCATGTGGCAGCAGTGTGGGCCCTGCCACCTCAGAAAGTGAAAGGGTGAAGCGGTCAGATGACCTCCATGGGACTCGTGCATTTGAGACCTATACATATTGAGCTGCTCGTCTGAAAAAAATGTGCTGCCTGCCTCAAACAGTGTGGTATGTATGTTATAGGGCAGGGGATTGAATTGCCATGCTGTGCACCAACTGCCTGCTGAGACATCAGCATCAGAGCCCTGGTCTGGCCAGATCGGAGGGGGGGTGTGTGTGTGTGTGTGTGTGTGTGTGCATCAGCCCAAGGAACCCAAGCCTTGCCAATAGCCAAGAGGAGAGTTTAGTCTACAGGACAGTCCTGGCTTGTCCATGCCACAGACTGGGATCACTCCGGGGTCCCTTGGGGGTCCCTCTGGGGCTCCCTCCAGTCTTTAGGTCTCTCCCATTCCCTGTGGTACCAGGCCCATTTTTCCTTTTGCCCCACTCTCCTCCCCTTACCCCGTGCCCCGCGGCAGGGGTGACCCAGGCCCTGGCTGCGCTGGAATGTATGGAATAGAGGGGATCGGGGCGGGGGTGAGTTGGAGAAGGGATTTAGAGGTACCAAGGGTTTTGGGGGAACAAGGGCTTCAGTGGAAATCAGGGGGTCAGACAACATTTGTCACACACATTCTGTGGGGACAAAGGCTGAGCATTGCTGGGGATTGGCAGGGAGTCCATGGGAGGGGGCAGCACCAATGATAGTCCCCATCCTCATCTTCATCACCACACTCATTGTCTTCCTGTGGGTGAGGCAGGGGGATCTTCGCTGGAGTTGCAGCCTCGCATTGATCCACAGACTGTGACATGTAAGTACACACGTGTGTGAGCACATATATGTGTGTGTGGGTGCAGGTGCTGTGCGGAGTGTGTAGGGAGCTGGGGGCAGCAGGGATGCTGTGCTGTGTGTGGGGAGACCACAGGTGTTTATCTGGTGGGGGAGGCCTTTGAGGTGGGGAGGTGTTTGGGCTGCAACCCCATGGGAGTCTCTGGGGAGTAATGCTTTGAGGGGGTGGGTTTTATGGTTTCTTTTGGGATCCCAAATCAATCAGTCTCGGCTACTACATCTGAATATGGGGAGGGCCAAGAGATAATGCTCCTCTGTCTATTACGTACAAGTTTTCCACACCCCCTGGCTAATTTGCATCTGTAAAAGACACACATTCCAGCTCAATCGCCTATTTTGTCACCTCGGCTTTTCCACAAAGCATTGTTACTTCTAGCAGGAGGTTTGTTTACTACTTTTTTTAGCAAGAAGGAATTTGAAGTTGGTTTTTTTACCTCAGTGCCCGACTGCTGGGCCCGAGAGTCACATGGGGGCAGGGCGCACAGACGTGGCACCGTGTGCTTCTGGGACCTCATGAACTCATGTTTAAACACAGCTTGTGCCGCGCTCAGCCCCACTGCTGGCCAGGCCCCGCCCTGCTTGGCAAAGGAGAACACACAGCTGGCTGAGCCTGGCCATTCCATCACCATGGGAACAGCACTGGCACAGTCAGTGGCAAGCCAGCCCTAGTGTCCCTCCTGTGCCGCTGCTGGCACTGGCTGGCACAGCTGAGCCCTGGGTGCTGTGAGCAGTGGGTCCAGGCTGGTCCAGGCTGGCGTGGCTGCCCCCGGGAGCTCTGACCAGCAAGGCCAAGCCAGCATGGGCAGGCAGACTGTTGCGCCAGAGGTCTGTGCAGTGGCTTGGGGGAGTGGGAGGGGAATTTGCATATTCATGACTGCCTAATGAATATTCATGTGTGCCAGGTCACACATGCGCAGTTGTGAAAAGGGGCCTCCTTAATTGCTGAAAAATCATGCCCCTGAGATGTGAAGCCGCAATATGGGAGGCACGAAGTGGAAGAGGGCCGACTGTATAGGAGTTACATATCTGTTACTTCCTTATTTTTTGTCAGAGAAAATCAACACATGTTATTGTTATGGTCTAGCATCATTACACTATAAATGAAAAGTTTATTTTTATTTTAATGACAGTTTATGTGTTAAAGATTTTGAGGAAGTAAACATGTAAAGTTTAGATAAATTATTTTGGAATAAAATATAGTTGAAAACACTTTAGTTCATAAGAAAACTAGTATATTCAAGGAAGATATCAATGCCAAGTGTTAAGTAAGCTTATGGATTATCTAATTGCATTAATTAATTTGTCCCTGTGGGGTGGGGGAGTGGCACCTCTTGTTCCCTGGGGATCCCCACAGTTTGCTCCCTTATGAGTGTTGTGGAGGTTATGCACCAGGAAAGGTTTATAACATGCGGTGTATATTCCCATGGTGCCACAGCATGGCAGCATGCTGCGTTCCACCGTTGCAGGCAGCCCGGGATGCCCATGTGACTGTGCCAGGCGAGGAAAATTCTACTGCAACATGTGGCATGGAGCAGTCCCATTCTGCTGCGGCAGGTGGCCCAAGCCACCCACCCACTCACCCGTGCCAGGAGCGAGGTATCCTGCCAATTCTCCCCCCGAGTATCCTGGCATGAGGTGCTCTCAAGCATTTGTTCCCACCAGTGCCTTTCCAGGGAGTTCTTGCAAACTACAAGTCAGGACTGTTTAGCCACTGCCCTGCCATGGCCCTGGGGTGAGCGTCCCCATTGTGACAGCAATGCAATCATGCATTGTGGCAGCAGCCCATCAGCGGCAAAAGAAGCAGTGCAGCCAAAGGGAAGCCCAGGTATTCTCTGGGGGTCTCCCCAGTAGGAGAGGGCTCAGAAACACTTCACTTTTCTCCCCTGTGCTGTGAGAGACTGTGAGGAGGTGCCGAAAATGCTCCCTAATGCTCCAGGGTGGTGGGGGGTGGCGAGATGTACGTGGCCTATTTGCATATTCGTGGCACATCTCTGCTGATGGATTGGGTGATTTGTGGGACCCCCAGGAGACCCATAACCCGTAAATGTGGAGGTATGACTGTATATACTAAACTGAGTCTTTTAAGTACCTGTTGCTAACATATAAATAACAGCTAGAACATTAAAACAAACTACAAATAAGTAGTCTGGTCAAAGTGCTGAGAAATTCATTTCCATCTTCTATCATGTTAGAAGAATAATCTGAATTTATTTCTTACCTTTCAAATTAGAAAATATTTTTACTCTTACTGTCTTGTAATATTGTATTATATGCAGACAGAAATATTCAGAGATTTTGTGTCCAAGTTGCACAGCATGTCACAGATCACAGAGTTACAGAATGGGTAAGGCTGGAAGGGACAACAGTGAGGTCGCCTGCAATCTGTCCAAGTGCTGAGTCACCCTCACAGTAAAGAAGTTCTTCCTCATGTCCAGTTTCTGCCCATTTCCTCTTGTCCGGTTTCTGCCCCTTTCCTCTTATCCTATTGCTTGGCATCGTAAAAGAAGGGCCTGGCTCTATCCTCTTGACATCCTCCCTTTATTGGGAGACATTGATGAGGTCCCCTCTCAGTGGTGTTTTCTCAAGGCTGAATAGACCCAACTCCCCCAGCCTTTCATTGTAAGAGATGTCCTTTTAATTCAGAGTTTTTGTGTGGTGATTTTTCTTTTTAATGATAATGATTTTATTTGTAAATAAACATTTGTCAATAATAAGTTTCAATTAATGAGTTTTAATTTTGAAAAAAAATTGAGAGATGAAATTTGAAGAGTTTGAATTACTATGGTACAAAGTTGTTCTGTTGTAAAACTTTTCTCCTTTTTACTGGAACAGACAATAGGTTTCTCTTCTTATTTCCCCTTCTCTCCCCTGAACAGAATGTGGCCAGGGGAGAAGCTTTCTCCTTTTCACCTGACAAACAATGAAGGATCCTGTGTTATATCTTCCCTTCATGGCAAGGCATGTGGCCAGGGGAGGGGCTTTCACCTTTCTACTGGATAAACAATGGAGGATTCTTTTTCTTATCTTTCCTTCCGGGCAAGGCATGTGATTAGGCGAGGGGCCTGAGGGCCAGGGCAGGCTGAGTGACAGCCAATGGCATGTGAAGACATGCCCACAAGGCATGTGACATGGGAGGGGACTGAGGCCCTATAACTACAGATGCTGGGCTCACAGTGAAAGGTTTGTGGATCTTCTGGACTGAGGAAACCTTGTTTTCACCTCTGATCTCTATCACCATCATTTTGCTCAGGACCATGTGGACCTTTGACTCCTCATCTCAGCACAGCTTTTCTCCCACCGACTGCAGGATCTCCCTGCAGCCCCTTGGACATTCAAGAAAGGATCACTGGCTGTTACTCCACTGGTTTGCCTACCCTGAACCCTATTCTCCTGCCCCTGGAGTCCTGGAGGGGTGCCCTGGTTTTCCCTTGAACTAGGCACCGCTCTCATGCTTGTTTATTTCCCAGCTGTCTACAGTTGTCTTTGTTCCATTGTTGTTGATAGTTATAGTTGTTGTTCAAACATATATATATATATTTCTTATATTAAGTTTTTTCCCTTTCTCCTAGTAAAGTCCTTATTTCTCTCAATATATATTATTGAAGGATTTCTAAATTCAATTCATCCTTCATCTTAATTGACGCAGGACAAAAGTTTACAAAGAAAATTTTTAAAAGGTGGAATTGGTCTGTAAGTTCTCTTGTTGTTGAACAAGGCAAGACTGATTTTACAGGAACATTTTTGAAAATTGTCTTAGTGATTTTATTATCTTTGACTTCTCTGGACCATGTTTTGACATTTTTTTTTTACAAGAATATTCTCTAGCATTGTTTATCTCTCCACTTGATATGCTTTGCTAAGATCCAAGTACACAACATCCACGGCCTTTCTCTCATCAACCAGGCGAGTCACCAGTTCATAAAAGGAGATCTGGTTGGTCAGGCAGGATCTAGCTCTCTTAAATCTGTGTTGACTAGGTCTAATATCATGGTTATTTTGCAGGTGCTGCATAATTGCCCTCAGGATTATTTGTTCCATGAATTTACCCGGGACTGAGGTCAGGCTGACAGGTCTATAATTACCTGGATCATCTTTCTGGCCCTTCTTGTGGATTGTGTATATTTCCAAACCATTTCTTGAATAGAATGCTAGTGAAATAAATGTGAGAAATGCTAACATAGAGAAGAAGGATCCGAGTTTATGGGAAGAAAAATAATAATGTAAGGTATTAAAGAAGGATCTGGTCTGTTTTCCTTAAAATGAGATCCTTTGGCATGTCCAGGGACCTGTTGCTGAAGTCATGGACAATATGAAATGATTCATCCCATGGAATGCAGTTCTCGAGAGAAGTCCAGGACAGTTGGGTTTTTTTCAGGGATCAGCTTTTCCAAACTGAAGAATAGTCCCATCCTGACAAACAGAAAATGAAGCAAAGGTGGTAAGAGGCCACTGGCAGTGATGCTGTGACTACTTTCCTTGTGACACTTTTCATATGGGTCCATTTCCAGTGGCTGACCACGGTCTGAAGAACCTTTTCCTAATGTCCAATCTGAACTTTCCGTGACAAAAGGTTCATTTCATTTCATTTCCATGTGTCATATCACTTGTCAGGGAGTAAAGAAGATAGAGACAGGCCTTGCAGTGTTGCCCAGTGACTGGCAATAGGCACAAACCGGAACACAGGAAGTTCTGTTTAAATATAAGAAACTCTTTAGTGTGAGATTGGTCAAAGTTTGGAACAGGTCACACAGAGAGATAGCAGTCTCCATTCTTCATGATAGTTAAAGGCTGTTTTGGACATGATACTAGTCCCTGGACAGCAAGTGGAATTGGTGAAAGGTTTCTGTTGTACTAGAGGCAGATTTGTTCCCTGCCTGGGATTATAAACACTGCAGGGAAGTTGACAGTTACAGAAGTGTTTGTGTTTGAATAGGCAGAAACATTGAACAGAAGGAAACTTCCTAGTCAGTGGCTTTTTGCTATTGCTGTTACTTATGCATTAAACAATTTTAAATAGGTTTATTAAGGAATAGGGTTGGCTGCTTAATTTTTCTTTTTTTGTATCACTTATTCCGATGAAAATGCTGCCTCCAGCTTGACTAGAGCTTGCCTCAACCTGAGCTGTATTTGAAAATAATTGTGTTCTTTTCCTTTCCCCTCTTCTTGCTATGAAAAGTAAAAGATTTTCTTGTAATGTTCTTATCTTTAATTCAATCCTCCTTGAACAAAAGTCATTATAATTAAGAGCAATTTTAAATATTTAATGTGCTTCAGTTTGAAATCGCCTTGTGACTTTTGTTTTTTGCTGTGACTTGCTACATTGATGGTTCGAGAAACTCTGTGCAGCATTCCTTCTCTTCCAGCCATGGAGATCCTAATGTTTCTAGTTTTGATATTCTGGCCTTTAAGAACACTACCAAATCTTAACTGTTTTCTTAAGCAAGCATAGTTCTTGCTCTTCATATTTTAAGCTTTTTTATGGACTGATACTATCTCCTGTCTCTGTACCATTATCAATTTTCTTATAAAATAACCTTATAATAAGTTATAAATCCAGTACTAAGTATATTTGGAGAGAAGAGTATCCTTTGGAGAATTCACGAAGTACCTTCTCTCTAGTTTCATGCCTTTTCACTTGAGTGCACTGTGTCATTGTTTTCTTGCCTTGTCTCCCGTTTTTTATTTTCTTGTTTTTTGACTTCTAGGAAGGTTGACTCCATCAAATACTTCTCTATAATGGGACTGTAGATACTAAATTAAGTTGTATAAGGCAATTATTGTTATCATTTTATCATGTTTTGTATTTACGCCTTAATTATTGCTTTTATAAATTGTACTGCCTCCTTGCATGATCAGTGAGGTCAGAATAAGAGGTCATCCTTGCCAATTACCTTCCTCTGGAAAGCAATACAAGCACAGTAGTTTCTCCAAATATTTATAAAGGAAATAAACTTATGTAATTACCTATAACAACTAAGCTCTGCTTGTACAAGCAAAAAGCATTATAAATGATTATATGTGGAGCAGCATAATTTGTCTTGCTTTTTTATAACTGAAACATCCCATAACAATGTAAGCCTGCATGTCAAAAGAGCTGTTACATAGCAGTTATCCAGCCTTGTGAAAGTGAAGGTGGAGAACAGTGAAAGTTAATGTGGAAGTTAAAGGATTGGAAAACATTATTTTTATTAATGCCTGTTCTAATTACCTCTCTGGCTACTTCAGCAGGCTGTATTATTGAACTAAGATGTGAATTTTGTTTACTATTTGCATGATGTCTGAGCCTTCTTCATTGTTCAGAACACTGATATCAAAGGTGGAGGCAGGAGGGAGTTTACATATTGGAATCCACTAGAATGTAGAAAAGAATATAAAAATGAAATTGAAAGGTTACAAAATAAAAAATCAAGGTCTCCAAACTACTTTGTGAACATGAGATAATGATTTTATGAAGCTACATTTAACAAATTGGTATAAATACGTGTTTCTATTACCTATAGTCTGTGCCAGAAAAAGCAAATCCAGCTTAATTGTGTGAGCAATTCAACTGCGTTAGCAAAGAACAGTTTTCAGTTTGCGGAAATGTTTTGAGGACAGCACTTTAGTAAAGAAGCCAAATTCCCCCTCTCAGACAGGGTGGGTTGCTGTCTGACAATCTTGGCAAATGAGGAAAAATAATCCTTTGTACATTTAGAAAGATCCTGATTGTCTTAAGCATAATTAAAGGGAATATTAGGTCTGGAAGAATAAGTACTTCATCAATTTTGACAATGTTCTTGTAATGAAGGCCATGTCTTTTGTCACTTTTGTAGCAATGCAATAGTAATTTACATTGATTCAGAAGCACAGGTAATGAGCCCTTAGCATGAAATTCCAGATTCCTTTAACAGAAGTTTGATTTTTGTTCACCAGGAGACATACCTGAGACTCTGCTGAACCATCAACCATTAAAGTTTCTGTGCTATAGCCAAGTAATTTAGAAGTGTATCACGTATTGATTGCTGTGTAACTCCTGCCTAGGAACATGATATGGCTGATGTATAATCAGGATTGTTAGTGGTCAAATGATAGCAGGCAGAAATCCTTGTAAGAATATTTAAGAACTATGATGAAAATTATGGCAATGTGAGTGAAAGCTGAGTTTGATAATAGGCATAAAGAAACTTGTAAGATGACTCCATACCAGGAGTATTAAGAAAAAAAATAAATAGATAAGAGCATTTAGAAACAACATGATACAGGATATTTTGTAATAAATGTACTGTAAGTCAAAGTAAAGATCAAAGCAAATTGATGAGGTAAGTTAATTGTGGTCATCTGCTTCAGTTTTATTGTTCATCTGTAATTGAACTGAAGTATCAAGCAAAAATTTGACTGCTGAATTATCTAAGGCATTTTAGGTGAAGAATTAAGTGATATTTGTATTCAGGTGCAGCTGGATGCATTTTAGGAGTGTATGGCTGATTCTGTACTGAATTAGGAATTGTAAAGACTCTTAAAACTTTCATATTCAGAGGTATGTGTCTTGACATTTAAAGAATGTTATCTCACGGGTGTTTCTACAAAACACTAATGTGCATGTCTAATTACTGGACAGGAGTTAGATGTCAAATCACTGTATATACTGTGATGTTTCATTTATTAGAATCCCTGTGAAAGTATACTTAAACAGAAAGTTGCTTAGGGCAAAGGGTTTGCACTTTCAAGTAAGTTATTTGTAGTAAGACATTCATGCAAAAAGTGAACACTTAGTGAAGAACTGTTGCATGTCTGACAGAAAGTAATAATGAGAAATACTGGAAATACTTCGTTATGGTAAGAACTATTTCTGTAAGTTCCACAATTGTTCTGTAGAATTGCATCAATTTATTTACCTAGGCAGCAGAACTTCAAGATAAATAATAAAAATAACTAATGTTACTGATCCTGATTATTAAGATTAAAAAAACCAGGGAAAGACTATATTTATATTTTGGTCAGTACTCTGATGAAACCAAGCTAAGCCAAATCAAAACAAAATACTTTAAGTTTTGGAATACTTGATAAAAAATGTTTCAAGGCAGAATTCCTTACATAGCAAATTACGTACTAACGACACAAGAAAATAATCCTGTTAACATAGTGCTTAGAGACATTTCTTATTCTTTCAGTTGAACATGATTTTACCTCTCGAGTTTGAAAATTCTTCACACCAAGCGTGAAACAGAGCTGGCAGTTCTGTATTTCTGTCTTTTGAGAAAATCGCATGGAATTAAACAGGGAAAAAGAGTGCCTTGTTTTGATCCAAATTAATCTGTTTGCAATACTAAATTAGGACTCTAAATGTGCTTTTTCTAAAGCTAAACTAGTGATCCTGTATACCTTTATACCTGTATACCTAAAACTGATTTCCATCTGTAAAAATAGCTGTTTTGCTTTGTCATCCTGTAGTAGGAAAATGAGTCTCATTTTGTATTGGTTCAGAGCTGGAGATATGGAATGTTTTCCTGACCTGCATAAGTATACTCCTGTAATTTTTTCTTAAAGCAATTGAAGTGTTTAAAATACGAAAAATGCAAAATTTGATACCTAGGTTCTGAGAACATCATATCTCAATCAATGAAATTAACACATATTTTCAAAGATCACTATTGCAGCCAAGTTGTATAACTTCTTGGTGGTCTGGTTAAGGGCATTCCTCTGGTTGAAGGTTAACCTAGAAAAACATTTAAGTGTTCTTTTAGCAGTCTGATGCCAAAGCACCAGTGTTAGTGGGAAACAGGAGGTGGAATATGCAAGTGGAAGTAGAAAAGGAAAGATACTTCTTGCTTTAGATATGTTTAAGCTGTTGTAGAGATGCAATTGGGTATTTTGAGGTGCAATTTCTAAACGACTCAGTCAAAAGACTAGTATTAAAGAAGTTCTTTCCAGAACATTGAGAAACTGGAAGAGGCAAGGTAAATATATTTAGTTTAAATCCAGAGGAAGATTTCAGCTTCTACAGCAAGTGAGCAGGGAAGAGAAGGGCATCTTAGGGCTGAACTGCTGCCTTTTACTGGTGAGGGGAAACTTCATAGCTGTTTATTGATTGAGGTGTCCTAGGCTATGATGTGTGTGGTGTTCACAGGATAAGAACCTAATTTATAAGACATTTAGTATGTCTCATGGTTAAGTCTTTCATAACTTGATTGCCACTTGTTCACTGCACTATGGCTCTTGTGTCTANATACCATTGGCTTTTCTGGCCACCTGGGCACACTGCTGGCTCATGTTAAGTTTTCTATCAACCAGTACTCCCAGGTCCCTTTCCACCTGATCATCCTGCAGCCACTCGCCCCCAGCCTATAGTTCTGCATGGGGTTATTGTAACCAAAGTGTAGGACCCGACACTTAGACTGGTTGAACCAGTCTAGTTGAAAATTTTGCGGCTTTAGCGTTGGTAAAAGTTACATGAAAACACTTTGTACAGAGTTAAATAGTTCTTTACTCTTCATATATTTAAAAGTAAAATTATAAGCTGCATGCAATTTGAATATTTATAGTTCATGCTCTTGCTTCTTTTGCCATAGCTGAGAAGTTGCCATGGTTCCCATTATACTGTCTGTTTTAGAGGCAAACTTCATAAACATACTAAATGGAATTGGATTTGTTAAGTATACTACAGTTGTTATGCCCTCAGCTGCATCTTGAGTTGATCCATTTTTTCTGCTGTCTGCACTTAATGGAATAACCTGTGAACCTGTGAAAAGGCATTTAATACTGGACCAATCATTTTAAATTCTCTTGCAACCAAGTGTTATATATCACATATTTTCAGACCTGCTCATAACTTTATGGCAGTAAAATATCCTGCCAACAGAAGGAGAATTTAAAGGTATTGCAGCCACTTCCCCTGCCCCCCACCCTAAATACTTTAAATGTAAACACTGAGGAAATTATTTTAATAAATTTTGGGATCACACATGGAAGCTATTAGTGAAGGCTTTCCTCTGCAAGTAATAACTAACGTTCAAATACATTACCTATTTGTATATAGTGTGCAATAAGCATTAGACAACATCTTTAGCCTTTTTTAAAACATTGATAATGTCTATTTATTTCTCTTAATTATCTCCTTTTTGATTTTTATATTAGTGTGAATTAAAAATTTGTTTCACACTTCAAGATTCAGACTCCAGATAATTTTCTTTTTTTTCCAGGTGCCATCTGAAATTCCATATTAGTTAGAGTTGCAAAACAAATTCTGTTCATCACATATCCACTTTAATACAGTGGTGAGTGTCCCCATCTCTCATGCGGGAGACCAAGATTCGATTCCTGCCAGGAGGCAGTGGTACCATGTAAGAGTTGGACTCGATGATCCTTGTGGGTCCCTTCCAACTCAGAATATTCTGTGATTCTGTGATTATTTAACAAATCATAAACATTTTTATTGCATTTTTATAATGATATTGGAATTACTGGTTTTGATATTGGGATTTCCATTGTGACCTTTGGAAATCATCCATAATAGAGAAAAATCTTCAAAAAATTAGTAAGAATAGTTAGATTTATAATACAGTTGGGTGTCCTATAACGCAGGCCCATGGTCTTAATTGGCATCTGCGTAGCCCGACTTGCGCGATGAATGGCAGCCACGCTGCTGTGGCCACCTCCACCGCTGTCACACACGCCGCTGCTGTCGCCCATGCTGCCCCCACTGCTGCCTGTGCCTGTTCCGCTGGCCGGGCCGCCGCCAATGTGGCCACATGTCGCGCATGCGCAGTTGTAAAACAGGTCTCCTACGTTGCTAAAAAATCATGCCGCTAAGATCCGATGCTGCAATATGGGGGGCGCGAAGTGCAAGAGGGCCAACTGTATTGGGAAACCTATTCTTCTTTTCTTAATCACAGAATCACAGAATATTATGAATTGGAAGGGACCCACAAGGATCATCTAGTCCAACTCACCATCTAACACCCGTACAGAGACCAAAAGCACATCCCAGAGTGGTAACACAAACCTNTCTCGAGCCACTCCTGCCCCAGCCGATAGCGGTGCATGGGGTTGTTTTGGCCAAAGTGAAGAACCCGGCACTTAGTCTTGTTAAACCTCATACTGTTGGAGCCTGCCCATCTCTCCAGCCTGTCAAGGTCCCTCTGGAGGGCCTTCCTACCCTCTGGCAGATCAACATTTGCCCCCAGCTTGGTATCATTTGCAAACTTGCTGATGATGGATTCAATTCCCTCGTCCATATCATCAATAAAGATATTGAACAGTACTGGGCCCAACACTGACCCCTGTGGGACTCCACTGGTGACTGGCCGCCAGTCAGATGTTGCACCATTCACCAGCAGCCTCTGAGCTCGCCCTTCCAACCAGTTCGCAACCTAGCATAAAATGTTCCCTTCCAGTCCGTGCTTTACAAGTTTCTCCTGAAGCTTATTGTGGGAAACCATGTCAAAGGCTTTGCTAAGGTCCACACAGATTTTGTTCCCTATACATGCATGCTAAAACCCAGAATAATTTTTATTTCTCTGCTGAGGAATTATTATAGAAGACTTCTAATGAAGCCGGCTGGAGAAAAATACGACTTTTTTGAAATACCACTGATTGCTGCGTCAGCTACTCTCTAGTTTTCTTTCCCTTTACTTCTTTTGTGCAACAAGACAATTGTGAATGTGCTGTTTATATCCTGTGATCTGGAAGTCCCAACTTTTTACATCAACACTGCAGGTTTATTCGAAGAGCCTTCAAGCTTTTTGAGTAGGATATAAAACCAAAATATTTCCTGCTGGAAAAGAAGATAATATGTTAAAAGAGGGAAATGCAAAGGTAGTCTGAAAAATGCATAAATCCCCATCTGTCCTCCTGGCTTGTGAGAACAACAGTCTAACGATTCCCAAATAACTGTTCTTTCTTTGAGTTGTGAGAATGTGGCAAGAAAACATGTGCTATGCATGCTCAGTATTGCCAAGTTTACAAAACATCATAAATAATTACCCAATTCCTATTTTCCCAACCAATCAGTTACTTGAGTAGTGGTTTATGTCTTCTAATCGTGCTGCAAGCACACAGTTGAGAACACAGTTGAAAACCTGAACTACGCTAAAAAGTCTGTAGCTGTAGTAAATAATTTACACATAGAAGTGATGCTTCTCATTTAAGAGTGTGACAAAATTAATTTGAAATAGAGTATTTCCAGTTGGAAGAGACATACAATGATCATCTAGTCCCACTACTGGATGTCAGTGGTGATGATCAAAATTTAAAGCATATTATTAAGGGCATTTTCAAAATGCCTTACAAGTGCTGACAGGCTTGGAGCATTCACCACCTCTCTGGAAAGCCTGTTCCAGCATTAAACCACCCTTGATGTAATGAAATGCTTTATAATATCTACTGTGAACCTGTCAATGCAACTTTGAACCATTGCCATGCATCCTGTCATGGAACCCCAGGGAGAAGAGCTCAGCACCTCCCTCTCCACTTCCCCTCCAAAGGAAGATGTAGACAGCAATGAGATTGCCTCTTAGCCTCCTTGTCTCCAAGCTAGACAATCCCAAAGTCCTTAGTCGTTCATCATAGGACATACTTTTCAGCCCTTTCACCAGATTTCTTGTCCTCCTTGGGTTCAAGGACCTTCACAGACCTTCTTAAGTTGCAGGACTTGGAAGGGTACGCAGCACTGAAAGTAAGGCTGCACAAGCACTGAATACATTGGGACAGTCACCTCCTTTGACCAGCTAGTGATGCTGTGTTTGATGCGCCCCAAAATGGGCTTTAACCCCCTGGCTGCTGGCTCCCATGGAGGCTGGTGTCAACCAGCACCTCCAGATCTCTTTCTGCAGGGCTGCTCTCCAACCCTCTTTCATAACCTGGCCTTTGGACTTGTTCAGTTTCTTGCCATTACTGCATGTGAAGAGCTATACAGGAAGCACAGAGTCACAAGCAGAATCACACATAGGATATTCTGAGTTGGAAGGGACCCACAAGGATCATCAAGTCTAGCTCTTAAACGACACCACTGCCTCCCTGGCGGAAATCAAACCCTGGCCTCCCATGTGAAATGGGGGGTCACTCACCACTGTACTAAAATGGCTTTCAATCAAGAGAGTTGATTTTTTTTTTTACTTTATTTCGGGGGGTTTAAACTTGATAATTCTCCACCTCCTATGAAAGGCTTCTACAGGTAGATTGATCAGAAAAAGTGGATTAAAGAAAACTAAACCCCTGAATAAATAAGACAGGAGACTAAGTAGCAACCAAGAAGAAGTACTTTTAGGTATTTATATATACCCTTCTATAAAATAAGAAGCAAAACAACCTGCTCTGTTTATAGCAAATAAACCTCAAACCAACCAACTCCCCCTGCAAGGGCAAAATCTTAAGTCTAGCAAAATTAACACTAAAAGCAAGATCTTGATGCAGTAAGAATAAGGTTGACAATAGTGGTGCCAATATTACATAGCAAAAATGAAATAAAAATTCATAAAAATTAATATACAGATACAGTAATCCTTCACGTCATCACACTTCAAGTTTCACTCCTTCACATCTTTGCGGTATTTTTTTCAGGGAAGACACCATAGTCTTCCCTTGATTTTCTCGTGCACACATGCACAGAGTCCCTCTAGAGTGCTAGGTGGCAGAACTGGCACACCCTGTGAGGCAGGGCAGTGGCACCTCTTGCTCGCTTGGGGACTACTCAGAGTTTGCAGCCTTATAAGTATTGGAGAGGTTACACGGTGTCAATGGCTTATTACAGCTGCTTGCCCCGGAGATGTACTTAGACCCTATAAGCCAGTGGTCCTGCCCCACTGTGCAGTGTGAGGTTGGGGCCATGGCGGTGGCACAGCCACAGAGAACTTCACAAGTTTCTTGGGACTCCCTGGGTGGGGAGGAGCAGAAGAGATCCCCTTCGCTCCTCTGTCCTGTCACAGGGCACGGGGAGGTGCCAAGAAAGCCCCCCCAGTGCTCCGGGGCTGAGAAGGGAGGGACATGGATGTGACTTGGTTTTATATTCATGATCTGCCATTCTTTGCAGAATTCATCTTTTGCAGCATGGCTGTGGTGTGTAACCCCCACAAAAATCAAGGGATTTCTGTACTAATATTTTAAAAGATGAACTGCTCATCATATACAGAAATGTTATCCCTCAGTGTACTCTCAAGAGAATTTCTGCACATTATGTCTTTTAAGGCTTTTAAAGACATTGATTTGGTGGTGAAACCCAAGGCATTTTAAGGTTTTAATTTGAAGTAAAACTTCATGTTTGCATTTTGGTGTTTTTCTTTTACGAGGCTCTGCAATATTCACTTACTAGAAATGAGATTAAAGCTACTTAGTTCATTTGAGTATGGAAAGGAAGAGTTATTCAGAAGAACCTGTGCATGTTTGATGCTGTTATTGTGAAACCAAAAAAAAATTTAAAGCTTTAAAGTTATACAGATTTTTTATAAATTACTGGTGCAGAACCTCTTCATAACTTCAGTGTGTGTAGAAGGTGCTCCCATATGAACTTGAACTGCTCTCTCGACCTTGAAGTGTGCTCATTTCCCCCATCCATCAGGCTGCTATGTGGTTGCTTTCATTTTCTTCTGTCAATCAGCTTCTTGCTAGTGCTAATCAGGGTATTAGAGCCTCACATTATTAAGTCTAAATTAGATAACTTGTTAGTGAATCCAGCAAATGCTTAATAATGGATTTCTATTTGGGTTATGTTGGCTTTTAGGGTCTGTATGTACATGTACTGTGGGAGAGGCACTTCATGGAGTGTGTACATGTGCACTCACACCTATGTCAAAAGATGGGTCTGTTAATTATGGTTTGTGGCGATGTCAGGTATAAAATAAGAGCTGTTTAGTTAATGATTTTCTGTAAAATAGTTCCTACTATAGCATAGTGTCTTTTGCAAAGGATATTTACAGTTGGAATGATAAAAGGCTGAAATAATATTTTAGAAGATCACCACTGGCTGTAAATGCCAGAGTAAATGCCAGAATACTGCTTTCCTTAGAATTTCCTAGTGGAATATTACCTGTTATTGTACAAGCAGCTGTTTACCGTGGAATACACTTTGGGTTTTTTTTTTAATCTCGAAGGTGTAAAGAGTGTGTGCATTTAAAGTGGATGATTTATTCCACAGTAACTCTGTCTCGTTATCATTCTGCAGTGTGATGAATGTCTGTTGATTTATTGCTTTTCATAATGTAACTCTGTTTACCTGAGGATAATAGTAGACCACAGTGATCAAACTGCAGTAGAGGAGCTGCTAAACTGCATGCTCCTATCTAGACTAATGTTTTCTCATGCTGGGAATAGAAGCATTCAGTTTGTGATTAGGAGGGGATAATTTTAAAGTAATTTTTTTCTATTGAAATATAAGCGGTGGAGTTGAAGGGGGTATCTATTGCAGTAGTACAGCATGAGACTTCACAATGAGTTGTAATATTAAATCCTTTGTTCCTGCAGTATTTGTTCCTGCATTTAAAGGCTGTGGCTGAACTTTCTCTGTTCCTTCTCAGGCTCTCTGTGGCCATTTTAACCCGCTATTATTTTGGTAGGAGTGCAGTAAGTTTAAATCATGCTTTCTGATTCAGTAAGTTTTAGTTTGGTAATACAGATGAATGAGTGAAAGGCTTTCCATATCCTCATTCCAGTAATGAAAAAGTTGATGTGGAAAGGGTAGTATGATTTAAGAGATGTTCTTGATAACAATTTATTAATTATTGTTATTTTTCTTTTTTTCCAATTTTAATGATGTTGCAGTACATAGTATATTTTCCAAGACAGAAACTTATGTTTGCTTTTTTGTGAATTTTAATTCAGTAAAATCCTGAAGTTTTTTCAGGCATTACTATAAAACACACAGAACGATCTTGAATTTTGTCAGGGCATACAGTGAGCACACTATGTAGCATCATATTACTTTGTTTGTGTATAATTAGTGCTGGTGCTAGGTTTTTAACCTTAGATGGCAAAACAATCTAATGTAATTAGTGTTTCTAACTTTAATTAGAAGAATGTAGCATTGATTACACTTTTGGGGAAAGAAAAAAGCAGCATTGGACTATTGAAAATATCGTTATCAACATTTAGTAAGAAAAAAAGAAAGTGGTATAGAGAGTGTGCGGTTATATGGTTTTCAGTCTATTTATTGTACTATTTTATAGTATGTAGCTCTGTATTGCAGATTCAAAGGTTTATTTCTTTATAGGCTTTTATCAAATATTGAATAAGATCCTTTGTGATTCTTTCTATAGGAGAATGATTTGGTCGGATTTAGACACTTCACAAAGAAGTACACTATGCTCTTTTCACTGTATACCTTTTTCTTATAGTTCCTTTTTATATTGCTAACAAAATAATTTCTGTGAAAATGCTGATCTTATTCTTAAAAATATGTTTGTTAATTTACTACTGGAGGCACTCAAGTTCATCGTATTGACTAATATAGGTGAGCTCTTCCATATGAATGACAAAATAATTTATGGAAAGTAATTTTAAAACAGGTATATGATACCTTCTATTTGGGCTCTCATGGCAGTGTAATTTTATCAGACATACCTCGTCCTGTTTTTCGCATGCATGTTGGACATTTTGTGCAGTGGCATGGTAGTGAATTATTTTGTGAAGGGCTGTGAAGCCTGGTGTTAGGGCACTGCCACCAGTCCCTTGTGCAGGGTGACACTGTGCTGCAGAACAGCACTGAAAGGGAAGCTCCAGCTGTGGTGCTTGCAGTAATAGTTTCCGGACTTTGGTCAGATGGGGAATCATAGAAGGGTATTGCCCTTTAAAGTGCTTTCCATTGAAAGTTAGATTATACAAATACCAAGAAGTTAATTAACACTGATCTAAGAAAAATCTTAAGCGGTAAAAGATTTCTTTGGTCTGGTTCATTTCCCCCAGCCCAGATGAGGGCTTACAGTGTGAAAAGGCAGTAAACAAACACAGAAGGATGAGATGATAATGCATTGTGTCCCTATGATGTGACAACTGGCTTATAGTAATATTTTATTGAATAAGTCCATTACAAATTTCTAATACAGCTTTTTGAACAAAATGTAAATGGTTGTGCAAATACATGCGGCCAGGCACAAGGGCTTTACAGAGCTGTCACTATGCATGGATGTAAAATAGGGTAATCCAAGTGTTTTGTTTTGGAAGGAGAGTGGTTAATGAAGAGTGCTGATAATGATATTGTCAGTGAGATGTTGACAGTTCTCTTTTTTCACAGAATCACAGAATCACAGAATATTATGAGTTGGAAGGGACCCACAAGGATCATCTAGTCCAACTCACCACCTAACACCCGTACAGAGACCGAGAGCACATCCCAGAGCGTAATACCAACCTAGATCCCTCACAGTCTAGCAGGCCACTCCGAGCCACAGAATCGGAAGGGACCCAGGGACATCCAACCCTACACCCCCCAGCTTTTTTCCTAGGATAATGTCTTCATTATATTTTGCAGATGATTTTTAGATTCAGTGCAACATTCTACAAATTGATTAAGTGACAGAAATATGAAATCCAATTATGTTCCACTGCATAATATACAAAGTGTTCATTCTTGACCATATTATTACTAATCTCAAATTATTCTCATACTGGGATATTGTGCTATGTTATTAGTATCTTTATTAGTGTGCATAAAAGTAAAGCAGAACTGAAAACTGCCTCAATGGTCACTGAATTGGTGTCTTCCTTTTTTTAGTGGTTCATTATAAATATAGGAAACTGCTTCTTGAAAATACAGTTTTAAATTAAGCCCTAATTCAAATTCTTCCAGACTAAATGCATTCAGTGCAATAAATCACTCACTAGTTCTTTTCATAACACCTAGATTTATCTGATCTATCTCTTTTGAATGTATTTATCATACCAATTTGGCTAATCCAAGAAATGTCATATGAGTTAAAAAACCCCAAACCCTGTAACAAGTGGATGTAGAAAGGCAAATTACTCTCTATGTCTTTTTTTTTTTTTGTCCCCCCACATTTTCCTGACTAGTAATGGGTTTGAGATTATTCTTGGTGATGATGTTTGTCAATGAAATAGACCTGTTCATTAAAGGCAGTTTTTTGAAGCTAATGGATGTGATCTGGGAATATCTGCACTTAAACCCTGGTTACCATTCTTTCTGTCTTTATGCAGACTCTAAAAGCTGTAAATGGAGTGGTGATATCTTGCCTTGGCTTACCTGCTGTTACCCCTGCAATTCGAGGATCTCTGCTCATGAAGTCCTCTGCCCAATTCGAGGATCTCTGCCCTGGCTTTTTAAGGCTAGTGACTTAAGTAGCAGTCATCAGCCAGTTGAGGCACAGAAAGTTCTTCCCTGAGTATTTCAGATAGGTGGGAACTATACATGGATTTTCAGGGAAATGGGAGAATGAGAAAGGGGCCTATTCCTCGTTATTTGGTCTTTCAGAAAAAATTGTTGCTTTTGGCTTCAGATAATGGGCTCTTGCTGACTCCACAAGGACATCCTGGAGATCTTGAGTGGTGAATATCAGTGTTTTTTATGCAGAGTAGAAACTTATTAATCAAATGAGTTTTGCCTGCAGTGAATAGTAGAGTTTGTGTAATTGAAATAGTGGAGAAGAGTGACATTACTNTTCTGTGAATCTGTGATTCTGTGATTAGCCATTACTCCACTACAACATATTTTGTCTGCACTGTTAAAGAGAGGCAGTGAGGTAGTGGACACAAGCTCATCTGAATGCTTAAATTTTCATTTTACTGTCCTGCTCAGTTCCAGGGTTCTTTAGTCAATATTCACTACAATGCACCTTTCAGGAGAGACATTCCTTCTATGAAATGTACAGGATTGGCTATTCAATGTGATTATTTTGGCTGTGCAGGGGAAAAAAAATTATGAAACCTTGTTTTTCCTGGCCCTTTTCATACTTTGTAGAAATAGATACATACAAATCACAATAGTCATACCTCACCCTTTGCAAGGAACAGGTCTTGTAAGGGTCCCATGAAACGTCTAATTTGCAAACACACGTGGATCATTAATATGCATACAGGCCACACCTGTCGCTCTACACCCAGCCAAACAGGAGTGTTGGGGATTGTTTTCTGCTCCTCCCCCCAGGCTCTCACAGAACAGGGGAGCAAAGGGAAATGTTTCTGAGCCCTGGGGGACACCCCCAGAATCCCTGGACCTCTCTTCAGTCAAGCTGCCACTTCCATAGTCGTCGCCAGGCTGCTACCAGCGTGCATGCTTGCACTGCCTCTTTGGTAGGGAAGCTCCGAGGCCACAGCTGGGAAGGGGTGTCCCCGGGCTCTGGTTGGTGCTCATGGAGCCTGGGAAACCTTAACTTGTGGGCATGTCCCGCTGCTGCCCTCTCCTAATACACAGTGCTTGCCCCACCACTGCTGCCCCAGCCAGCCCAGGCCCACTTTCATGGGGCACTTTCCCTGGGGCTACGTCATCACAAAGTGCACCAGATGCGCAGTCCCTGGGCACATTATGCACTGTCTTCCCCAGTTGTAGCCATGGAAACAGTAACATGCGCCTGGCAGCAGTGAGTCCCCTGACTGGTCTTAGAGTAACAGGGGATGATGTGACATGTGGCGGTGCTGCGCTGGGTCTCAGCGGCCAGCTGGGGCATACCGTGGCGTGAGCCTTCCACGGTAGGGACCGGGCATGGAGACACACAGGAGCGGCGCAGGGACCATGGCACAGTGCTGTAGGACCATAAATGCCACGGGAGTGAGAGGCACAGCGTGGCCTCCCCGTGGGGTCAGGCCAGTCCCACCCCACAGGGAGCACCAGCGCTGCCCCTCAGTGAAGCAGAGGCACTGCACATGTGTTGGCCGAGAAGCTCCGCAAATCATTGAGGCACTTTTGCGGGAAAAATTTCTTGCAAACCAGTCAGGTTGGAGGGGTTGCTATGCAGTGAGGTATGACTGTAACAGTGATTATTTGGCAAAGGAGTCTTCTTATGTTTTTCTACCGAAGACAAGATCTTCAGTAAAAGTTTTTTTGTATTTGAAGAACATAAAAAATTTCCTTAGACATCTCAACAGTACTAAAGAGTAATAATACTAATACAGCCATGTTTTGTTTCCCATCTGTCTTGCAAATAGTAACGAATAGGTGGAATATAGTTTCCTAGGAAGTATGTGTCTACTCCATTAAAATTTTACTTTTCTTGACTTCCTGAATGTGTATTTTAGCTGCAGTAGTTCTTTACCTATCACATAATATTTAAAAATTCTATCTTTATTTCAGATTTAGACTCTAAAAATTTACCTTACTTTTTCAACACCTTGTCCAAGTAAGATACATTTCAAATACCCATTAGTGAAATCAAGATTTTTCAGGCTTTGACATATGTTAGAATGGACACCAACTGTAGGGAATATCCTTCAATTTGAAGATGTATTCAGTTTGAAATTTTACCAATGAAATTCCATCTTTATTTACAAGTAGGAGAGGAATAAATAAAAGTTAATCACTTTCTTTATTTCAAACATCCACTTATTTTTCTTTTTTAATGGAAACAAGAGTAATTGAAACAAAATAAAAAATAAGGAAAGGCAAATTCATTATGAAAATGATTTGTTTTTCAAAGGAAATCTGGAGATGTAAAATATAGCAATGATAAATCATTTCATAGGGATATTTATTGAAGTATTGCCAAAGCATTGACAATCTAAGTTATACATTTTTTTAATTCATGGATATTCCTGAGCTCTTGAATGTGTTTGATGATGTTCAAGTTTAAAAAAAAACTTTGGGATCCTTTTCATTTAATGTTAATCAGCATGGTTTCCCAAGACTATATCATTGCATCTTTGTAGTCATCTCAAAACTGCTGACATAAAGTGTTTATTAAAAAAGCCATTTCAGTTCTTGATTCAGTTTTGGATAGTTAGATGAACTGAAAATTTTACAGCAGAAGATGCAAACAGGGAAAAAACTTAGTAGATTCTTAGTCTTAGCCTAGAAAATAGTGCAAGCATAGTGGGCCAAATCCTATTGCTGGTCTTCCATGATCTTATTTAGTGTGAGAGTTGGCTGCAGAGCACTGAATATTCTCAGTATTCTAAATCTGTATTGTTTGCAGTCTCAGATATAAGAATTATTTTGGTACTATTGAAATTCATGTTTGAATTCGTGTAGTATAGGAGAACACAATTCATGTCTATGTACATGTTCCTTATTACAATCTTATTTTTTCTACTTACACAAATGTCAGCTTAAACTCACTAATTACTATTATACTTGACCTATACTTCCCTTTGGCTGTGTTACAGGGATGGATTTACCAGTTTAAGTTCCCTTAGAGTGGGACTCCACTGCACTATCATCAATATCTTCCAAAAAGAATTCTGTCGGTTTCTTCTCTGTGAAAAAGTGTGTCCTCTGGTTGTTAACTGTTATTGTTTCCATAAGGATGATGTTCTCTCTCTTTTTTTTTTCCTCTCTTTTTGCTTATTTTTTTTCTTTCCAAACTACTGCTATCTCAAGATGTATGAAAACAAGCCAATAGAAAAATATCAAACAAGCACACAGAAAGATGCTGTTTTCCCTGGAAGAAACAAACAAAACCTGTAGGAAAATACCCGTCTTGAGGCAGTATGAGTAACAGCAGAGGAAATTATGCCAAAAGCTCAGCATTATAGTAGGGGAAAAAACCAGGTAATTAGGAGTATGTCTTCTTGTGCTCTGAATTGTCACTCCTGTTTTGGAATTCTGTGCCAATTACATGAATAATGCAAACTATAATATGAAGACTTATTTCTCTATTCATTTGGGAGAAATTTAAATATCCAGAAGAATGTTTGTCCTTTTATTTCTGCCTACATATTAATTTGGGATGCTATTCACGTGTAAACCTGACACAATTCCCTAAAATAATGTCCCAATTAAAACAACACACACTTCATGTACTTCTGAAATACAAATTATCTCTAGTTTAGCATGGAGAGGACCGAGTCAGAAATACTGGCACGTTGAAAGGCCTTTCTTAAGGGTCTGCCAAAAAAAGAAATCTAATTTATGCAATAAAGACAGTGACATTTTTGATAATTAAAAAGAAGCAAGCAAACAAACAAAACCAGAGGCAACTTGGATTGATAGGGTAAGAATAGGGAACTATGCCGACACCTGCAGAAAGGCTTTGGTAGAGAAAAGTTAGGNGTGATTCTGTGATTCTGTGAAAAACACCCTTCTAGTTACCAGTTCAAAACAGAGCGCTGTGAGGGCTGCTGTGGGGAAATGGACTCCGTCTCAGACAGACCCAGTAAAATCTTTAAATATCTTAAAGTTGAGAAGTTATATAAGCAAATCCTGCATCAAAGTTCTAATTATGTAATGTTTTAATATGCAGCTAGTTTTTGAGACATTGGACATATGTACGTATGTAAGGCTTTACAATTAAATATGTAAGCTAGAAATATGGTTGCCAGTGGCTATTTATATGTATGTGTAACTTAGTTACATGCACAGAATGTATGTCTACTTGCTGATTTCGATAGTTTTAAAAAATTGATTTTTGTATGTGCTAGAACTGTGTGTTTTTGATGCTAGTGATGACATGGATGTCACAGCTGGGACAGTACTGAGTCTTCAAGCTTTCATTTGAATTTCATTGCCTCCAGCTAAAGTTTTTCAATGATGTTTTTCTGAATAATGAGAGGTTTATCACTGAAGAGATAAGCTTGGAAAATATGTGCTGCTGGTGGATCAAACACAGCTCTGGTGGTTTAACTGGAGTTATGACAGGGTTCACAGCTCATCTTCTACCCTGGAAGGATGTCCTTACAAAGTGTGGCTTAAACATGTCTGAAGAAAGTGTATTTGTTGTCCTCTTCATCTATTTTCACAATTACGAATGTTCAGCTGGGACAGACCTAAGTTGTACGGATATAGTGAGAAGCGAACGTAAATTGCTTGAGCTAAGGAGGCCTATGATTTATGAACTACCTGTGAGAAAGCATTTTTTTTTCTCCTTTTACACCATTTCCAACAGAGACCATTTTCCTCTTTGTTTAATGCCTATTGCTGTTTTACTCATTTCCTTTTGTTTGGTAATGAGACTAGCCTTTGCCTAGCATCAGATCGTAATGCCAACTTCTGATTTCCTCTCAGCTGTATATTTTCAAATTATATTTTCTGAAGTTTTATTTTTAAATGAGTACATTTAAAAAAATAACTTCCCTATAGTTCAGCTTTAGTACATGGGAGGTGTTTACCCAAAATTTCTATAGCAGCATTTCCCTGTTATGTAACTGCTTTACGATGTATCTTTAACTGTGTGAGGGTCACCTTCAGAGAATGGTTAATCTCTGAGTTCTTCACAGAATCACACAGAATATTATGAGTTGGAAGGGACCCACAAGGATCATCTAGTCCAACTCACCATCTAGCACCCGTAAAGAGCTATCTTTGTTCACTGAAACCTGAAGGATGTTTTATTTTAGGGATTTCAGTAAAGTACCTAGAATTTGGGCTATGCTATCTCTGTACCTCTGTACAGACAGAACAAGGGATTTTGGTCCATAATTAAGGTTCCAGTTACTGCATACAATGTACAATCAGTAAATCCACTTAGCAGAAGGATTAGTAATCTCTTTTCTACCTCCATAACTTTAAAAGATTTGTTCATATTGCTTTTGACTGTACAAGGCACTGAAGCTGTTCACAAACCATTAACTGTTCCACTATGTCGACATTGTATGTTGAACACATATAATGGAAAATGAAAATTAATTTTGTAACTGCAATTCAATAATGTCTTATTTAACTAAGAGCTGCATTTTGTAAGATGTATATGTATGAAAATGTTTCTAAATTTTTTAAAATAATTTCTGACTCTTATAACGGTTCCTGTCCTTAATCAAATATTCAATTATGCTCAAAATCCTTTAAAAAAAAAAGTTAATAAGGTTCTGTCAGGTCAAATAAGTCATCAACCACTAACACGCTGAATGCCATATTTGTGCCTTTTAATAATCTGGGAAACTGCAGCTTTATCCCGTGTCTGCTTTAAATTTACTGCCTAACAGTAAATACATGTTCTAAGTTACACTTCAGTATTGAGTTTCCAAAACATGATATTTAATTGGTGAAAGAATATGCTTATGCCACCAGGCTTGTTTTGATATGTTCTGTGCTCATACTTTATGTAGTGACACCTGGCTAAAAAAATGAAAATAGCCTTGCTTTTGTGTGCTAGCATAGTGGAGCAACTAGGCAATCTGAGGCTTCTTGCAAGTTTATTTCCAAATTTTGCCCTAAGTTACCTTGAACATGTTTCTGTTACCTGACTCCCCAAACTCCTCTTTTATTCACTGACAGATTCTTTGTTCCACTCAGCAATATCCTGTAGCTACTGCTGAACCTGTAGAAGCCTTTCTTTTATCCTTCACACCCCCACGAGATTCAGATCCACTTGAGCTGTGACTTCCATAACCCAATTCCTGGGAGGAACTATATCCCTGCTTCCACCTCTTCTGTGCATCCTTTTTATATTTGAGTTTAGTGAGAAGCTCATTGTTCATCTTTCCAGGTCTCATGCTATCTTTGCTTGTTGAGATGGACTATAGAACTCAGGGGAGATGATCCTTGAAAATCGATGAAGAGGGTCTCTCCTAGATCTCTCTTCTCTCCAGGACTGTATGTATCCTATGGGATTCTTTCAAGCTGATCCCTCAACAACCCAAAATCTGCTTGCCAGAACCCTGAAGTTAGGATTCCGCTTTTATCCTTTCTATTTCCTCCAAGGGACTTAAATAGATGTGGCTGAATAAGAGAAAGTAAAGCAACTGAGAGCGTCATCATCAGATCTGTAAACACTACGAATGTTTCTTAAAACTTGTATGTAAGTGCCAATTCTTATCAGGAAACAAGCAATTGATGAAGAATTGAAAGATTGAAGATCTTGCCTTGGGAAGAAATATGATCTAACATTTGAAAATTCAAATTTAGACTTATTTATATCTTGGTAGGATAATGAGAAAAGATTTGCTTTTATAGTGTGATGAGATGCAAAGACTAGTTTGTCATGTTGAAAATTTTGTCCAGTGAGACTAGGACATTTTGTTGAGTACAGATTATATTCTATTTCTTTTATTTTTTCACAATGAATGTGGTCAAACACTGGAACAGGTCCTGGATTGGTTTATCCCAGATTTCTGTCATTAGCAATACTCAAAATATGACTGCATATGATCCTGAGGAGAGCAGCCTGGTCTAGTGGGAGCCATGTGTGCCCATGGTGGGACCAGAAGATCTTTAAAGCCCATTCCAAATCCTTAACATTTTATGATTCTATGATTTGCACAGAGGTTTGATTTGTATGGCCTCTTGAAGCCCCTTCTATCCTAAACCCTTTTGACTTTGTCCCAATTTTTCCTGTAAGTTTGAGGAATTTTTATTAAGTTTATAGTCTCAAACAAACCAAAAAACCCACTTGTGAGAGGAGAGAAATTAATGTGATTAGTCTTTCCATGCTTCTAATAACCAGATTTCAGGGAAAAAAAAATCCACATTGCTTTTGTTTTATTAAATTATCATTTTGAAAAAACAAAAAAATCTAGCACAAGCAGGAAAACAAGCAATTAAGAGATCCACTATTATGGATATTCTGCATTTCTGTAAGTAGATTATTCAGCATAATTGTGAGGTATTTTTGTTTTGATTTTTCCCCCTGTTTATCTTTTATCATTTTGTTAGAAACATCTCCATAGAAATCGATTCTGTAGTTCAACTGCAGTTTTTTGAAAAGTTCCTGTGCTGCCTGATAAGGTTGGGTTTTTTTAATGTACAGTTTTCACTTTTGTTTTACACAGTTACTAAAGCTACAATTTTGTGTCATTTTTTCTTCATTGTATTCTTCATTCAGTATATTAACCTGAATGTCATTTTCATTTCTAAATTATGAAGTTGCATATGTTTATAATTTGATAATGTACTTTCTGCTTGTTCATGAACTTAAAGGAATTTTTAATGAAGTATGAAAACCAGCATAGCCTGAAGGATCTTGATAGAAGTTGACAAAGTAGTTGAGATTAATTTCATCTAAAAAATCTTTGTAGAATCCTGAAATATATCCTTGTGCTTGAATTTTTATGGTTATGATAATAACTCTGCTATGAATGTTACAACTTGAAAAGCCATCAACATTTTTGACAAATTTAAACTAATTATTTTTACAATGAAAGCCTGACTTGACTGAGAATTTTCAATTGACTTCAGCTTCATTGGGACTGAAATTAAATCTCTGGGAGTTTTTGAGCATTTGTGCTGGAATGTTGTTTCTCTTTCATAAGAAGAAAATAATAACTTAGTTTCAGGTATAAGGAATGGAGAGAGGTTATTTAAGATTACTCATAGGATTTTTAATGGCCCATTAACATTGATGAGAATCATCTAAATACAGCAAATGTGTATCCCTATAGCACAGAAATCAAAGGAGAGTACCAAAGCTGAAAGTAAGCCTTTGACATCTGCAGGAGCAAGAAAAGTCCTTATTGTAGAGACCAGAAAATCCTAACATGTAATGCATTATGTACAAAGGCATTGCAAAAAAAAAATAAAAAAAAGAAAGCTGAAACTATAATATTCTTACTGTTTCTCTTCCTAACACTTCCATAGGAAAACATAGTTTTTCTGTTATGAAAAGTAGGGGTAATAGAAAACATGACAGGATGTAAAAGTACAGTGAATTCCCGCTGCATTACGACCTCTGCATTATGAACCCGCATTTGCAAGGTGAATTTATCGCAGTTTTGATTCCACCATTTGCGGATTTATGCGGCTCACGCATGCACAGTGCCTCTGCTCCACCAAAGGGTGGTTCCAGAGCTCCCTGTGGGGCAGCGCCGGCCCTGCCCCACGGAGAGGGCCATGAGTCACGCTGTCCCCTGTTACTCTAAGCGCAGCTGGGGAACTGACCCCCCCGGGCGCGTGTTACTGTTTCCATGGCTACAGACGGGGAAGGGAAGTGCCCCAGGAAAGGGGGGGCTGGGCTGGCCTCAGCAGCCAGAGGGACATGCTCACTCCACTGCTGCAGCAGAACCCCCCCATGTCGCGTGGTGTTGCCAGTGGTGCGTGGGACCACAGCTGAACCCCCCCATGCCGCGTGGCGCTGCCGGCGGGGTGTGGGACCCGTGGGGCGCAGGGTGGGTGGCGCAGGGTGGGCGGCGTGCGGCACACAGTGGGCATGAGCACAGGCGCTGGGGAGGGGACGGGAGCAGCGGCACGGGGTTTGGTCGTGGCTGCCCCGCGGATTCTCGGGATTGGGATGGGGGGTTTCCCGAGTCAGAGGGGGCTCAGAAACAGTTCCCTTTGCTCCCCGTGCTCAGAGAGCCCGAGGCGAGAAGAAGAAAATTTCCCACAGTGCTCCAGAGTGCCAGGGGGTGGGGCAATGGGCATGGCCTACACGCATATTAAGGACCTGCACTTCTTTGAGAGTTTCACTGGGGCTGTGGCCTGTCCCATTCCTCGTGAAGGATGATGTTTAACTGTAATATAAAACACATATATCTAAATAATGTAGGTGTAGCAGGAAAAATGGACTAAAATAAATAATATTCAGCCATAACAGTGCTCCTTAGGCTGGCTCATCCATCTATGTGCTGGCACATGTTGAGGAAGAAGTAGAAGAATGCATTGGCACAGTTTATGGGTACAGTTAATGGCCATCCCAGAGAACTGTCTGACAGTGGGAGAAGCATTGGTAAACCTCAGGCAGAATCCTATTTACCACCAGATGTCTTTTATGGGCTTGTTACTTAGCTACACTTTCAATTGTTGGGTAGCAGTATCCACGAGCTGGCTGTCATTGGCTCTGTCACACATGGGGGAAGCTTCTGGAAGCTTCTCAAAGAAGCTACCCCTGTAGTCCCCCACTGCTGCCAAAACCTGGTCACTGAAACCTAATACACTTGCATAAATCTGTATGTGTTGATAGTATGTTTATCATGTACCTTTCTGAACACAGGCCTTTCATAAATATGTTTCAAGTATATACAACATAGGACTTTGTATTCTCACTATTTCATCATTAGTATACTACTTGTGCATTTGTGGACCTTACCTCCTCTGTCATTTCCACTGTGAAAGGCCATTAGGATAACCTGGCAGTAGTTCCACGGCAGTACTGGTATGACTTCATAGTACTACTGATGTTGCCCAGAAACGAACATTTAAAATATGTGCTTTCTCTCCCTTTTACTGTAGCTTTTTTTCTGTTTCTGGCTCTAAGTTCTTTGAGTCCATGTCCCAAACTTAAAATAAAACCTCTCAATCCTATCCTTTTTCCTCCTGTTATTTCTCAGTGATAGAGGTTGCTTGTAATGTTCTGGTGAATGCCTTTCTGTGACACAAAGGTTTCCTAAAATCCTTGAATTAAAAATTCTGGTGCCATTTGGCTGGCTGACTTCTGTTTAGTGCTCTTCCCTCGTAAGCACTGATCACAGAATCACAGAATATTCTGAATTGGAAGGGACTCACAAGGATCATCAAGTCCGACTCCCAAGTGAACGCCCACCCAGGGATCAAACCCACAGCCCTGGAGCCATGGGCACCACGCTTCGTCCATCCAAGCCTCCCACCATCTAGACCATGTCACTGATCTCCTCATCCAGTCTTCTCTTAAACACCTCCAGGGGTGGTGACTCCACCGCCTCCCTGGGCAAATTACTCTCTCTGTGAAAAACCTCTTCCTAACATCCAGTCTAAACCTCCCCTGGCGTAGCTTAAGGCCATGTCCTCTTGTTCTGGTGTCGTCATCCTGAGAGAAGAGAGTTACACCCACCCGACTGCAACCTCCCTTCAGGTAGTTGTAAACAGCAATCAGGTCACCTCTGAGTCTCCTCTTCTCCAGGCTGAACAACCCCATCTCCCGTAGCTGCTCCCCATAGGGCTCCTTTTCTAACTCACTGCTGTTTCAATGTGCTCAGTAAAGCTGATGCTCTGTTGCCTGCTCCCCTCATGCTGTCTTGCTTGGAGGCCCAGCACAGTGACTGCCCAGTCCTTTACTGTGCTGTACTGACTTAGGAATCCAGTTACAGCTCATTTAGCAATCTTTGTGATGGTCCACAGTAGATGATATAGGTTATGTTTAGCCCCAACCTATAGGAATGAGGATTTTTCATGTGATATCAGCCAAATACCATGCTGGACCAGTGCTCTGTGATTAACAGTACCAAGGGACAGACCACATTTGAGGAATAGTTGTGGATAAATCAAATTCTGCTCCATATTTGTTCCTCTGAAACATAGATTTGTGGCAAAATTTTATCAGAACTCTTGAAATGTCCAACTATTTTGTCAAGCATCTTACTGTTTACTCAGAATTGGTTGTTGATTGATTGTTTCCTACCAGTTTTCTTTTTGTACTTTGGTACCAGATGTGTAAATGCACCTCCATAGGCTTGTGTCAGAGGGTTACAAGGCCTGTTTATCAGTTGCCTCTACTGGTTGTCAATAAGTAAATTCTTGAAGCTGAGAAAGATATGAAATAAGTTTTACCTGCAACTGCCAAAATCAGACTTAGCATCAGGTCCAGAATAGTTTTGGAGGGTTTTTTTTGTCAATGATCTTCTTCTTTGTCTTGATGCTAATGAGACTAAACTATTTATGCTTTAAAAATCAGAACTTCCTTGAGTTCTGGACAAACATTTTTTCATCCCAGATCATGTATTGTTTTTAAAATTATAGATAAATATATATCTCTCGCTGATTACATTTGTTATTGCCTTTTAAGGGTGGTTTAGAATATATATTCTTCATTGTGAGAAATCTTTGTCTGAAGTCTGAATTCAAATACATAATTGAATTTTCAATTACGATAAATTACAATAAATTACCTACAGTTTTTCTTCAAGTACTGGGCGTTGCAGAAACCTTTTAGATGTTCCTACATTGCCTGTTTCTTCTATGATATTTTCTTTATCAACTTCCAGTTTCTGAAGGATAACTCTTTAAGATGTTGAAACTGGTTATTTATTATTTTTTTTGTTGGTGGTGTTATTTGTTTTGGTTTTGTTCTATGCTGAAAGCTTTAGTACTTTGTTCCTAGTTGGATACATTTTCTTTTCACCTGTGGTACTTGCCGGTATTTTTCCATCTTCTGCATTTTGTAAACACCTCTCTCTTTATTTATACTTGATACTCATTGTTGATTTTCAGTTCAGACTTAATTCTAAACTACTATGGAAATGACATATTTGTGGTTTAATATAATAATTACTTGTTTAAACCCTTTCTTTTTTGCAGAAGTTTCAATTGAGAGTTCTTTGTATGCTTACTAATAATTGATGGGATTATTTTATTCAGTAAGTACTGTACAAAAGTTCCAGCAAGCTCAAAACCAAACTGGTTGAAATCGTGTATGTGCATTTGAAAAAAGTTCATTCTTTGTAGACTTTACATCATATTAATCAACTGCATACAAATTATTTATGCAGGTATAGGTTTTGGGTTTTTTTTCTGTTGACATTATGTATACGGAACCTCCCTTAAGAACAGAATGTAACTGTAGATGTTTGTCAGTAATGTATTCTCCTTAAAGGACATGCTGGGTTTTAAAATTAGGTGTAAACAGACTGTTTTATATTTTTTTCATGGCATGATATGCAGTAAGTTTTAAAAGGAGATTCTTTTTCACTTTTCAATAATGGCTGTCTAATTCCTGTTCTGATTTTTAATTTTGAGTATGAGATTGCCATCTTAAGTGTAATTTATTAGAAATGTACCATCGTCTGCTGGACCTCTGTCTTACTTGACCCTTCTCTGTCAATACTGCTATTTTGTGTAGAGGTTCATAAATATAATCCAGTTTTATTTTTCCCCTTACTATATATCTTATGTTTTTCTCCTCAGTAGTGCCTCTAAATTCTGGTTTTCTTTATTAATTTCATTAATTAAAATGGTTATCACCTTATTGATAATTTATCCCCAGTCTTTCATCCAGTTTGACCTACTTCAGGAATGCTCTGTTTGTTAAATAAAGTGTTAAAAAGTTACCGATAATCGTAATTACATTTTAGAATTTCAGACAAGTCTAGAAGAAGGTGGTTTGACAAAGTCTGAACTTAAACATGCCATTAAGTCTTTGCATAAATCAAGAAATTGATCTGTCTCGTTTCTTTCCAAGCTAGCAGCCAAGTGCATGGCTAAAAATATTTTCACTTCCTACCTATGGATTTATCTGAGCAATTGTCCTGTAAAAACAATAACTACAAGTGTAAATAAAGTTTTGTTTTCTTTGTTTTTGTGGAGGGTTTTTGTGTCTTTGGATTTTGTTTGTTTGTTTTTTGCCCTAGACTGACAAGTATGAATTCCATTTTAAATCATATCGTGTTCCTGTGTGTTGTGGTTTGACCCTGGCTGGATGTCAGAGATCCAGCCACAACCTCTCCTGGAGGAAAAAAACCTGGAAAGAATAACAGGCAAACAGGCAAAGCAAGGCAAACTACAAATGAAGAATATAAAGGATTTATTTATTAACTAACAAGATCAGAGCTTAATGTAAGAAGTGTCATTTAAAGGCAGCCTTTTCCCCCCACCCCTCCTTCTCTTACAACAGATCTCATATTCCCTTTTTCGACCAGGAGACAAAGGGGGAAGAGGGTAGGGGATAAGCCAGACAAATTGGTATTTCTGACCAGATCCAGGGTAGGAACCATCTCTCTGCCCTTCCATAAAGTTCTCTCTGTTTCTCTCATGAGAGGAAAAGTCTTTCATGACCTTTTCCCAAGTGAGATCTCGACCCATGGATGACAGTTCTTCCATTCTCTGTTGTCCGAGTGTCACAGCACAGGATGCAGTGTTCTAAGTGATACTTTGCTACTTCATTATGAGCCCATCCCAGAGTACATAGTTCAGATCCTACCACAATGCAATTC